>JAUELC010325967.1:0-14311 GCA_031471745.1 Cryptochiton stelleri
AGTCTAAATCTAAAGGGGTTTTTCTGTCCTTCTGTTGTGGGGTTTTACTGGAGACAATGCAGGGTTGTTTAAATTTTGTAAATGCTGTCCGACCTTAAGGGATGAGTATCTGTCCGTCATTGTGGGGTGTACAGTCTAAATCTAAAGGGGGTTTTCTATCCTTCTCTTCTGTGGTTTTACTCTAGGCAATGGTGGGTTGTAAAGTTTTGTTTTGTAATTGGTGTCCGACCTTAAGGGGTGAGTATCTGTCCGTCGTGGGGTCTACAGTCTAAATCTAAAGGGGTTTTTCTGTCCTTCTGTTGTGGGGTTTTACTGGAGACAATGCAGGGTTGTTTAAATTTTTGTAAATGCTGTCCGACCTTAAGGGGTGAGTATCTGTCCGTTGTTGTGGGGTGTACTATCTAAATCTAAAGAGTTTTTTGTCTGTCCTTCTCTTGTGGGGTTTTACTGGAGACAATGCAGGGTTGTATAAAGTTTTGTTTTGTACATGTAAGTCCCCTTCTTTGGTGGGTTTTCCTGCTCAAGGAATAAACCAAACTTTACTAAGCTTGAAACATTTGGAATTTACCTATGTGTTCATTCTTTGTTTTATAGAAGGGTGTCCAGTTGTTGTATTGGTGGATGGAGTTTGGTGGCCTTCATACATTGAAGAGATTGATGAAACTCGGCGTAAACCATACAAAGTTGTTTTTTTTAATGAAGACTACGAGTAAGTATTTTAAATTTTACATGGATATCAGTTAATATCTTACCAGTGCACCTGACAAGTTAACATGGTCCCCAGATCCTGATCAACACCTGTGTAACTAACCTATAAACTTTTGTCCACCAGACAATTACTAATGGATTATCATTGTCAGTCACTCACAACTTTCAAATATAATATAGATAAGTTTGACTGAAGGGGAGTTTGTAATTAGCTGGGTACGCTCTCTTTACTGGAGGAAGATTAGTATTCCAACATGGCTAAACACCTAAAGCCCCACAAAGCGCTAAAATGACGTTTACTTACTTAAAATATCCAATACAACGTTTCGCAGTGTTGTAACTAGTCAGAAAATTCCTCTTTTTCAGACTAAAAGCTTCTATAAATTATGCGTTGTTGTGTTTGACAGAGGTAAAATTCTCACCCTTTTAGCGTTCGATATGATGTTCTCATTGTACAACATTGTGGCTAACCAATTGTATATTTCGTCTTTTAAGCCCGTTTTTGTTCAAAGCAACATGAATAATGCTTAAAATCGTTCAAAAGGGAATGAACATCAATTTACACCTTGTTGACAAGATGTTGAAACTACGAGTTGCACAATACGCATGCGCAATGGTGAATTTTTGTGTTCCCACAAAAATTCAGATCTTTAACTTAAAATTAAAACAAAAAAAGAAAATCAAAACTTTCAGTTATGGCAAAAACAGTTAGTTCAAACCTTTTTCTATCTTGGAAAAATGCAGAAACTCACTGTTTTTTCTTTTACAAACAGTTTAAGGTCTTTTTAGCTGTTTGTGGGCCTTTAACATTTTATGGTTCGGTTAGTGTGGCTGTTCACTGTTGGAGAACACTGTGGTCATATAATTGAAATACCCTTGAACCAGGCGTTAAATACCAATCAATCAACCAAAGAACAATGACGTATCCATATAACGAACAACATTGACAACCCCTTTTTGCATGCAATTAAACTTAATCAAAGCATATGAACAAACATGGGATTTATATTAAAGGTAACTTGCCAAATAGAACATGCTCCATTTCTGTTATTTTGTCGAATGAGACTCCTCATTGACTAATCGTATTGTGTGGACACAGCTTAACTTTCATTTGTCGATTTACAAAAAATATAAAGTATAACCTAGAAAAGACCTGGTAATACTAGTGAGATGTATTAGTTTGTCGAGTGGTTGTGATGTAACTAATGCTTACCTGCTTGCCTTAGACAACCAATAATCCACCCCCTGATTTGCTAGTTTTGTCGCCCTCTTTGACAAGAAAAAAATTGGGCAGATGTCAGTTGGTGACAAGTTGGTTGATGCTATCAATATTGCTTACTTCTCAGAATGGAAATGAGGAGGAGAGAAATTCGTGAATTTGAAAATGAAATCATAGAGCAATCATTTGGTAATTGTTTCATTCCAGTTCAATAATTTTTTCGACATTTGTTTTTATATTTGAAGATTTTTTGCAGATTAGTACTAACATTGCTAACCAAATTTGAGTTTAACACACATTCTTTTTTTAGTTTTTGATGTTCTTTTTTGATTCGCGTTTATCTTTGTTTTAATACATTACATGCTTGTTATATGTATGACAATTTATTCGTCCTGTTCTGATCGAGATAAGTAAAGGACTAACATGAAATAGCATTTTATATTCAGCTTTTCAAATTGGTATGCTATGTTTATTGCACTTGTGTTTATGTTTTCATTTAATTATTCTAATAAGCTGTGCTGAGAAGTTATGAAGTCATATAAGCCTACTTTGACATAGTCAGTGGTGTAACTTTCTTGAGTGATTGCCATCAGAGCAAGTAGATTTGAAAATGTGGTTGCCCTGGTCAAAATCCACTTGCTCGATAATGTTAAAACAATACCCATGCTGAAAAAATCGCTTGTCCTGCAGGACAACTTATACCTGATATTTACTTGCCCAGCCTAATTTTACTTGCCCCAGGCAAGTGTTGAGTTACACCACTGAATGCACTGATAGTGTGCTTGCTTAAACAATATCTTATATGTTTATGTATAATGATATTTTGTCATGTCATAAATAATTAATTTTACAGTGTTTTTAACGGAAAAGTAAACAATGAAAGATATTTTTATTCAGGCAGGATTAATAAGTCTCAAAACGTCTTAATCTACAAGTAAAGACAATTGGAATACATATCATAATATTGATTGGTCTAAGATACCAACGACACTTTAGCAAATGTCCGTAGCATGCATTTCATGATAGCACTTGAGTTGTGATCCTGTGACATAATATTTGTCACTCGGCTAATTATGTTGTCCACAATGTGTTGACACATTGTTCTAGTAATTATTTTTTTCTGTATTTATCTTCATATTAAACAAAAACTTTGGTGTGAAACACATGTCATAGATAATTGATTACATGTCAAATTTGGTAGAAATATCCTGAAAAATAAAGATTTAAAACAAAATCCTTGTGACATTGCAGATACAGTGAAAAAACATGTGGACATGGTTTTGACGCCGTGTTCTATTTTCATAAGGTTATTTATTTGGTGTACTGTACATACAGCACTTTCTTGTATAACTGTGACTAATTTATTGCAATAATCAGTATGGCTTAAGATTTTTTATTAACGATGAATTTTAACTTTGATCATTTCGCAGAGAAACTTTCCCGGAGGAGAGGTGTTAACAGCCAACTGTTGGAAAAATTCAAAGATGACTGGAAGCTAGCTGCTAAACTGAATGGTAATGATCATCTAAGCTGTGTGTAGTCCCAACAAAACATCCATTTGTTGTCCCGCTTTTCCCTGCTATGAAAGAACAACCTTTCAACTGCCATAGTTTTGTGTCCTTTCTGATATATCCTCTCCGAATGTTGTCGTAGAAATGAAAGATTTACTTTAACAAACAAAATGTTTCACAAACTGTTTTGAACAGGTGTACTAAAATTGGTGTTTTATCAGTCCCGGAATAGTAAGCAAACATTAGGGCTATTTGGTGTCTTGCAAAATGCTCGCCATCGTGATTGGCCTATTGAACACGCCTGTGGTGTGTTTTGTTGTTTGTCCATAGTAGCGTAACCTCATTATGTCTGTGCATGCATATACTGATAAATATACGTACAATGTAGTATGTGACCCTAGTGTGTGACTATGGTAGAAAGAGGCTTTAATGCTGCACTGGTGGTTGGGCGGGAGCTTCCTGATGCCCTGGTGCTCTCATTGACTCAACGCTAAGGGGCATCAGGAAGTAGATTTGTTGTGGTGTCCATGTATTTTGTCTTGTCCTTGTCTTGTATTGTTTTTATGTTGCCAGTGTCAAGGGTGGTTTCCTCTACCCATTTGGCTGGCACGCCGTCATATAAGTGAAATACACTTGAGCACAACATTAAACACCAATTCAATCGATTTATAAGTTATTAAACAGTTCAAACTGTTTCAGATGCTTGTAAGTCATCCAGTGACCAAGATGATGACAGCACCAGTGCCACTCTAGATGGGTTCACTGAAACTCAGGATAGGACCAGTGGGACAATGAAAGGTTCCAGTCCAACATTTGAACATTCCAATGTAACTGTGGATGGATCCAGTACAAATTTGCATGGGGCTACTGCAACAGTGGACAATCAAATATGCATCGATGGTGCAGAGGATCTTTTCTCTGAATTTGAAGATTTGGATGAAGATGATGAACATTCTGACTATGTGCCAGATTCTGAATCCAGCGAATCAAGCGATGAGCATGAACTAATGGAAACTATACCTGTATATGATGCTGACAAACCGGTTTTGAATAACAAATCTTCCCCAAAGCTTCTTGTCGAACATGATGAGAAGACTGTGGAAAGTGGACATAGATCATCACAAATCAATTGCCACAAAGACAGCCACAAAGTACCAAATGAAGATTGTATAATCCGAGATAGCGAGTTCCCAGAAATTTTGATACGAAGAGTGATAAAAAGTGACAAGACAAAGCTGGGTAAAGACAAAAAGTGTGCTCGAGTTAACAACAGCTACCATTGTTGTTTTATTTGCAGAAAGCTGGTTTCAAACATCATAACTCACCTCCATACTCATCAGGACAACGCTTCAATTCAGAAATTAATTAATTTGGAAGATGATGTCAAAGAAAGTCGGTGTGATTCAGAAACAGATGAAAAACAACAGGAACTGAAAAAATACCAGGCTATGTTACGTAACCAAGGCAACCACGCCCATAATGTTGCAGTTGATAGCACAAATAAAGGAGAATTACTTATTTCGAGAAGAGCAGTCCCATTTATTGCAAGAGAGTTTGGACCATGTCCATTGTGTTTTGAGTGGTTGAAGATAGAAATATCATCTGCTAAACACCAAAACACCTGTCCCGCATCAGTTGACTGCAAATTGACAAAAGGTGAAGCAATAGTCCGTTCCGCTGTTATATGTGGCAAGGTAACTCCAGAAGCATCTAAAACTTTGTTGGCAGAGGTTTTTCCTATCATGACCCACACAACGAAACAAAAAGTGGCCAGAGGGATCCTCTTATTGTAGCATTAGGCAATAATTGGGTGCGCAGAAATATAGGAAATAAATTGAAGAGAAAGTACTACACGTCATCTCACATGCGTGCAGCTGCACGCTTGCTTATTCAGTTGAGAGAATCCACATCTACTGGCATTTTGCAGGACATGTCTTTTTTCTTGAAACCAGCATGGTTTGATGAGGTAGCTGCAGCTGCATTGCATTGCTGTGAGCAAAATATTGATGATGAAGAGGACTTGACCCACCCCTCAGTGGCTATAAAGCTTGGCTTTGATTTGGGACGTATGTGCAACATGAAGCTTGGAATGGCAATGAAATCATCTGATTCAAAACAAAAGGCTGAAGCATCAGACTTTCTTACCCTATTAAAAATGGAATGGACTGAAAAAGTCTCAAAACTGGCACATGCAACTCTTAATGATCGGCGCATGCACAAAGGTGTTCACTTGCCTTTACCAGCAGATCTTTCCAGACTAACCGAATACTTGAAGAAGGAACTGCGGGAACTTGATTTAAACAGAGACTTTACATGTTTTCAAACTTACAGAAAGGCTGTCGTCCTAGTAGAAACTAGGCTCCTGTCCTACAACAAAAGACGTTCGGGGGAGTTGGAGGCAATGACGTAAGACATTGTTTTTTTGTCCATAATTTTCAGATATTTCCAAATGGGTAATTTTTGTATGTGCTATACTGTCAAACATGTAAAATGTATAACCCACCAAGCAGCATGTAAATAAGTGTATATTTTTCTCCAAAACATAGACAGTTCATTTGAATAATATTTATGACTTGCTTTTCATGCATGTGGCGGATAATATTAGTGTCCTCAGGTATTGACTGTGAAGCGCACTCTGTGTAACCTGCAAAACTCATTATCTTCATGTACCAAACTATCTCCACATTGACAAGGGGTCCCCCAAATATCTGTAATTTGACATTTTGACCTTGATACTGACCTTTGACCTGGATACAATTTGTAGTATGAATTGGCCTCTATATATGCAAAGTATCATTTCATTTGCTTGAAGGGTGCTGCTTGGCCCACTTCAATTTCACAGATGTAATTTCAAAATGTTTCCAAGAAGAAATTACAAAAAAATTCAAAATTCTGGTGATAACATTTCTGGAGGGCCTGGACAGACAATCAAGCAGGCAGACAGACAAGGCACCCAATAATAATGGCCATCTGTTTTGCTGCTTGAATTCAAAATAAATTGTTTAATGCTTGTAAGCATTGTTTGTAATTATATAACATATTTTCTCAGATTGACCAGTTACCAGCGACGATCCAAGGGGTTGGATCCTGCCGATGAAACTCTGATGGGAGGTGACCTTAGCGACCTGGAGAAATATCTTGCCAATTCTCAGGAGTTAATAAAGATTCGTGGAAAAGTAAGTATTTCTTTTTGTAGTACAATAGCATGTACCAAAATCAATTTTCTTAAACAACAATAATATTCAATGCATTCAGTAACAACAGTAATAGTTTATGAAGGGGTATTGAATTATTACACAACCTTAATAGTTGCATATCCCATTACAGTAAACCAGTAGTTGTTAAAAAATGATCACACGACAAACTAGCATTGGCCAATGAAATGACTGGATTACCTTTGTTATATTTGCTGTAATCCACAGTCAATAGAAGAGGGTGGTAACTGATTATGAGAGGGGGCTGCAACTGTCTTCTGATTGGTCATAGCACAACTGTTAAAGTGCAATACTGACACATTGACAGATAGCCGACCACGTCTCCGCCATAGTCTTATTGTAGAGCATTGTGTGATAAATAACTTAAAGCATGTCACTTGACTATTATGGTTATATTCACTCTTGGGCTACGCCCTCATCGATGAATAACCCATAATCTTCTCGGGACATGCTATAAGTTATACTTAAATAAAAATTTATCTAATTAGCATTATTTTCAATAGTAGGTTTTCATAGAAAATACATTGAAGCTCAAATTCTTTTAGTTAACTTTTATATGGCAACACTACCAATAAACTGGTTTGTAAGTTGCTAAATTTACACAAATGTTATATTTGATGGAATAATGTCCTGTCCATAATAAAGCAACTAATGTGATGCCATCAAAACGGTAAGTCGGCTATTGCAAATCTGTTTAAACTATTAGTATAGTATTGCAATCGGCTCCAGCAATATACTATCATTATGTTTATCAGGTGTCGAGAACTGTCCCAGTTTTGGTTCCTGAAGACTGCAAGAATGTTTTACAATACATAACAGACCCAGATGTTCGAAGTACATGTGGAATAAAACTAAGCAACAACTACGTATTTGCCAACAGAGGTAGGTGTATTGGTCTCTAAAATGACGTAATAATAAAATTCAGAGAAAAAATAGCTTGCTCGAAAGAGAATATTTAACACAGATGTTGTAGTGTCGTTAACGGACTAATGTGAAAGAGTAAGACGTATTTCTAGTGTCTTATAAGAAAGAGTAATCATGTGTGTATGCGATACTACAGTGTAGTACTGTTAATCCACTGTAGTACTAACGTAAGTGTTCAATACAGTATTTCCTTTTGACCTTGCTTAATTTTCACTGAACTGACTTTAGTGTGTTAAAGGAGGAATGGATGTATGCATTAATACATTCTTCTTAAAGATACACTGTGAACCAAAATTAGGTATTTTTGCGTTATAACAGAATCAAATGAGTTATTTTTCTCAAGAAACAAGCTATGATTTCCGTTAATTCCACCCCCAACTTTGTAGGCTAAGCGGAAGTTTAGAAGTTACTAAAGATATGAAATTTAAATATTCTTTAAGAAAATTTCAATCATGATATAACAGCCTAGCCATTGAAGCAGCCATTAATTATCTGGCCATCCATTGAATAGACGTGTGAATGTGTGGCCACGCCCCTTCATGATTTAAACTGTTGAGATGTTACAAGGCGGTGAATATCAACGGACTTTAAAGACGCATCTATAAATGCTCGCTCCACCCTCTTTATGTTGAAGTCAAATTATTACAGGTTTTCTTTGGTCTGGTGCTAGCCAAATACTCCGACTCAGTGAATATTTGTTTTTATTTTTATATAAACAGCATCATTGTTTTAGTTTATAAACAAACTTTAACCGTACTTTAAATCATTAAAATGTGAATTTGTTGATAAAACCTAATTTTGGGTGGCAGTGTTTCTTTAAGAAGTTAACAGAGAATTGAAAATGCCACAGCTATTAACAACTTGGGTAATTATGAATTGGTTTCAATCTACAATTTATACAAAGCAGTTGAACTTAATCATAATGGTCTGTTTGCTCACAAAATTTTGATTTTTCTAGGTGCTGCGGTTGTCCGAGCCTATGATGCACTCAAAAGCAAGTGCAAGGATGCACATTTGACATGTCCAGAAAGGGTGACAAGTGTCAACATGCGGAAGTATATGGCAACAATGAGTCAGGTAGTGTTTTCATATATTTTTGTTGTTGCTTTACCTCTTGATCCTAAGAGTAAAGTGTATTGCAAGAGAGAAGGGTTTGGGTGAAAAGAGAAGTTTGTGGGCGAATGGCATTGGTTAAGTAGTAACAAATTCATATGATGGGCCTGGCTATAGTTTAATCTGGCTTCTGACAGTATGTTTTGTAGTAATCATGTGCCTTTAAGGTCTTGATGAACAAGTGGGTCGACTTTGATGAAATCCGTTTTTCTGATTCTGTTATGACATAGAATATAGATCGTTAAGTATGTATTCCTGGAAAGCTTGGATACTTAGTAAATTACATACATTTTTAGTGTGGAGGGGGGGGGGCGAGCTGAGCTGCTTTCTGTTGAATATGAAGTCAGATATTAAGTGGAATACTCAAATACCACCAGACCTTGATTGATATGACAAATCGAATACAATGGGGCCCTTATTCAGACGAGATTATCCCATTAATACCCCCATCACATTGTCAATGACTTGAATACTAATATAATTTCGAATTCGTTTTTTGAATAGCATAAAAAAAGATAAATGTCCATATTGAAGGGGGTTCAGCAAGACCGTAAGAAATAACACCTAGAATCTGTATTTAACAATTTTGCTTGTTTTGGAGGGGGCGAGATTGTAATGCGTTGGTGGCATTCTCAACCCCTGCCAAAACGAGAACACAGAGATTCTATTTTTAACATTCTCGGTTTTGGCCGGGTCGAGAAAGCCGCCAAGCCATAAAATCTTGCCCTTTGTGGCCTATTCGCCTCTGCCAAAAACTAGAAAAAAAGATTGTTCAAAATATAATCTAAGTGTTCTCGCTCTGGTGGGTTGAGAATGCCGCCAACGCATTAACATCTATCCTCCGAGAAAACGAGATTGTTGAAAACAGAATCTCGGTGATCTAACTTCGCCCCCACCAAAGGCAAGACGTTACATTGCTGCAATCAGTCACCATAGTATCCTGTTTTTGATAATCATCCAAGTAGCTAGCCAACTTCCTTTGTCAGCTGGTAACCAGTTCTGAACCACTCACTAAGATTGGTATTCAAGGAAATATGTCTTGAGCATCGCCCTTTTCATAAGACATTAATTTACACGGTCCACTCCAGATAATGCAATTGTATTGTTTTTATACCAACCTGTTTTCTAAATTTAGTTTTGCAAAATGCCAGAAATGGTGTGTAACTACAAAGCATAAGAGCTGGGTTTTTGATTTCAGGTTGTAGATATGAAGGAGCATGAGCTCCAATGGCTCTGCAATCATTTGGGTCATACAGCAGATATACATAAGCTACACTATCGTTCCACATCTGGTTTTATAGAACGAGTAAATATCGGAAAGCTCATGCTCATGACCGATCTCAACTCGGTGTCTCGATTCCAAGGAAAGCAATTAAAAGACGTTCAGTTGAAAGGTAAATAACAATTCATTTTCAGCGATAATTGTCCTCTTATTGTACAGTACTCTGACGATGTATCATATATTTGTGCAAACTGCATGATGAAAAAATTAATTGCATTACAGGTTTTCTATCCACTGAATGCAGAATAAGTTATGTGTTAAAGTTTGCTCTGGTCACATTGGTTTTTATCTTGTTTGATTTGTTTATTCACTAATATAAAAATATATATGTATGGAGGCAAGCAAATTTTTCTCTCTTCATTTATTACAAATATATATAGGTCATTGCATTAAACAATTTCAAGTATGTCAAGCCTTCTAAAATTTGTTTCTGATACCATTTGCCATACTGTTTTGCTTCCCCAGATCTGCTTGAAATCAACATAAGACAAGACATTGCACCAATGAACCAGAATACAGATCTGATAGAAAGAACGGAGACAATGACTGATGAAGCTGACATGCAGGAAGATAGGGACGTTGATCCAGATGAGATGGAGAAAAATGGCCCAGAGGAAGGAGACCCAGATGAGATTGTGTTCAATGATTGCCTAGAGTGTGGTATGTTATAAGCTATCTTTGTTGCTCATAATAACAGGATCGTCACTTTATCAAACACTTACAGTGTATGTAGCAGGCACCAGTTGTTCACAGCACTATTCAATTTATTTCAGTATTACAGGACTTCACCCCATGCTGAAGGTGTATCTCTAATCCTCGATTAGTGGTTTAAACTATTAGCGACTAATCATATTTCTGAGCAACTGGGCCCAGGATATTTGTTGCATTTTAAATTTGGTTAACTCTGGAATTTATACTGGTGCTAACTGAGTTTTGGTCTGTTGGACATTTCGCTAAGGACAGTATGTTTCAAGCTTCAACTTTTTTGGGTAGGGTTAGTTATGCTGTTTGAGTACAACCCAAATAGTATAAGTGAAATACATGGCGGACGGCCTTAAACATCAGTCAACCATTGTACTTGTCAGTTACATGTGTACTTATGTCTTATCTGACTAAAATGTAGCCTGAGCGAAATGTTATGGTCATGTAGGGTATGTGATGATTGCGCATTTCAATTATGATAGTGATGTACTTCACCAATATATAGCCACACTAACTCAACCATAAAATGTTTTGGTCTGTTGACAAATTATTGTTCGTCCAGTGCTAAGTAAAGCCACCATTACTACACTTGAAACATACTGCCTTAAAACGGACTTAAACCTAAAAATAAAATGTGTCAGAGTACATAAAGCGTACAGAGCAGTTTCCGAAACTGGTTTCCTGAGAGTGTGGAGATTTTTTTATTCCAAGTTACTGCCATATTAAAAATATAATTGTATGGTGGAAATTTCATGAAATATAGGTTGAACCTCTTTGCAATTCAAACAAATTAGTAAATTTCAATTAAAATCACAACAAAAACAGAATTACACTAAATTGATTGAAAAACACTTATCAGGAATAAGTTGGAGGAATATCTTTTGAAAAATTCATAATGACATTGAGAAAAAAAAACAATGTATCATGAAAACACCACCATATAATGATATGTTTAGTTCAGCTCTAATAAGAAAATGAAAAAGTTCTAGACACTGAGAACAACACTTTTGGAATCAGCGTTACACGGTCTATCTATTAAAACTCACTTAATTTAAGGGTATAATTCCACTTTAAGCAAAGCTTTATGTGATTATCTTTAATATATACTATGTGAAGTAAAGTGTGTGATACCGAGTAGGTGACACTGAATGGGTTACTTAGCATTATTTTTCTTTTACTTTAACAGAGGAAGAAGAGGAACCAAAACCGAAAAAGGCTAAGGTTGTTAGGAAAAAATGGAGTGTAGAAGAAGAACAAGAGCTAGAAAGACTGTTTGTAAAAAACTTAGAAAAACCCAGGAGATGTCCAACACTCAAACATTGTAGAGACGCTATTTCTCGAAGTCGTGCTCTTAAAGGGAAAATTCACCTTCGGACATGGGAGAACATAAAAAAGAAAGTTTCCAATATGATAACAAAAAAGAACACAAGTGACTTGTAGGTTTCATGTCTAACGCTGCATATAGGTCAAACAGGGTTTGCAACTCGTCCTTGAAAACCGTAAAGCGGCACTTGCACTCACAATTTCTGATTATAATACGCCTTGCCGGGCAGGAGTGAATTCAATGGGTAACTAATTGTGTCTGCTTATAGAATAGCCATGCTCCATGGCAGTTTATCCTGTAGCCGTTAATCTTCAAAGGCTTAAAGACAAATTTACACTCCGCCCACCCTCTGTTGAATTCGAGTTATCACTGATTTTCTTTGGTCTCGTACAAGCTAAATATTCATTGAATATTTTTTATTTCAACGCTATTGTTTTAGTTCATAAACAAACCATAATACTGTGTAAACTCAGGGCAATGGGAAATTGTTGAAAAAGCTAATTTTGGGTGCAAGTGCCGCTTTAAAATTTTGTGTATACATTGTATAACTGCTAAAAGTATGCTGCGAGTGTGTTAAATTGTCGTCAGACATGTTTTGGTCGGCAACACTGTTGCTAGAACATGTAGGCCTACTTTAAAATTTGTGGCGCTCACTGGTCTGAGAAAGAATATCTATTAAATTGTGAATTTATCCCGATATATAAATATAAATGATCCTTGAAAGTGCTTGAATTTTATTTTTACGGTTGCGCCTGGACCCTGGTGAAATCCCTTGAGCACGGCGTTAAACCCCAATCAATTAATTCATGATGTCCACAAGGAACAGTTACACTAAACTTTCATTCATATGTAAGAGTGAACCAATTTAATGGGATCATGTTGATTGTTGAAAAAAATCACTCAAACGTTTTAATCGTCATTTATTGCAAAATACAGGTTGGTGGGAGCTTCGTTGTGCTGTCTGGGGTGCCAGCAATAGAATCATTAAGACTCTAAAATTAACTAGGTATGATGTTTTCATGTTTTAAGATGTGTTTGGATGGTGGAAGCTTTTGGCGACATTCTCAGTTTTGTGCAGCAATACAAAATGTATTATCTACATACAACAATACCTATGTTTTTTGTTTGATAACTTGTCATTGCACAGGCAGTTAGAGGGCTCTTCCTGTTGTCCTTGTGCTCTCCTAACTAAGGGGCAACACTTTGACTTATTGAAGAATGTATTATATTCTGTGCTTGTTGTCTTCACCCTTGGGCTGATATGTCGTAATAGGAGTGAAAAAACCTTAAACACGTCAACCAATTTTAAAACTGTTACTGATAAATCATCTCATATTCTGGACAAGTTTTTTAATCATGTGGAATTTCTTCTGGGCGAGCTTTGTATATTTATGTTTTATGATTGATGATGATCACATTATCTGTGTCAAGTGATAAAATGATTGATGATTTAAATAAATAATAGCATTTTGGTTGTAACCGTTAATAGTTGAATAATGTTAATGTTTAACTTCCTATGGATATAATATAGGGAATTTGATTTGTTGTATAGCCTGTTCTGGACAGATGGAACACTCAATCGAGCGCGCCCCATGCATTGTCTTTAGTTCAATCTTTTGCTACAGGGAACCCGGATGTTTCCACAGAAACAGTTACTATGTTGTATTTATTGCACAAAATGTTTCCAATCCAAGCCACTTTAGCCAAAGAGCTGCAACTTTATACACTTGTGCATTATGCTTTGAATTAGAAATCGTTTTTCTTTTTTGTTGATAGGTCACATGGTTTAGCCGCTATCTTGAATTTTAGCATTTTTAAAAAAAAAGTCTTCTCCTAAATATTTCAACATTTGAAGCTGAAATTTTGTATATCTGTTCAACGACTAAAGGTCTAACAAGTATAAGAAGGACTTTAAAATCGCCGCTATATTGAGGTCACAGCCATGCGCTAAACTCAAGATAAAGCTAAACACGTTTAAAGCTTAAAAAGTCACAAAATAATTGAGCATTTCCATTTTTTTTCTACAAAAATGGATGAAGGATGGTAAGCTCTAACTAGAACGAAGTTTCTAGCAATCTGTCTGCCCGGATAACCGGATAAACCGGAAAAGTAAACCTCAAGTTCAAGACGCTGTAACTTAAAGTCTATAATAATTAGAAGAACAAAATCTACACCATTAAAACCGCCATAGTCGGTTCTTAAAAAACGTTATTCAACTTTTTTGGCTAGGATCAATGGTTTTGTTTTTATGGTGAGTTATAAATTCACTGTTTTAGCGACTTTAGTGATTATGCTCCTTAATAGTAATCAAAT
>JAUELC010326077.1:0-21609 GCA_031471745.1 Cryptochiton stelleri
CCCCCACCCACAACAAAAAATTACCATTTGCCCATGTTACGGCCCTGTAATGTTTATTGGTCACACTCCATTTAATACATAATGTTCTTGTCAACATTTTCCTAGATGAATAATGAATATGCATATCAAAATGACATGTGTCAGTTCATGCACTAATCAACCATTGTTTTGTTACAGTGATTGAGGTGATTCCTGTAGCTGATGACATCGTCGAAAGCAACAGACCTGGAAACAGTTTATCCGGAACCTTTCAGCGAAGACGTTATACAGTCAACACTACAAGAGTTTACAGGGTAACCATCCTAGTCACTATTTAAACTTTTAAAATCTGCACGATCAAGTGTGTCTCTCGTCGCCTAAAACTTCATAAATATGGTAACCATGGTGATATGACACATTTCAGTCTAAACCGTCTGTGTTTATGGCCGTGTACACGAGTAGGTGTAGGAGTGGTATGAATAATCTTTATTATAGAAAAAAGTTGTCATCCTCCGCTTGGTTAAAAATGACTCAAACTATACAGCTTAGGGAGGAAATAACTAAAAGGTAAATACAGTGAAAGGATATAAAGTGTTGTCTCGACTATGTCAACATTGTTCATTATCTTGTATGGATCTAATTGTATGGAGGACTTTCATGACATAAAGTTTATAATTATTCAGTAAATATGCATTAAAATCGCACAAAAATATAGTGTGTGACTTAATACACTGACGAAAAATTATTATTAAGGGTTTAAGTGACTAGTTATTGAATAATAGTTAATGGTAATGAGACTCAACCGGTGTGGTGTGAAAAGTCCACAGTGCATTGGAATGTTTTATAACGTGGCTCTCGCGAGATTATGAAAGAATTCTTGAAACAAAGGACACTGTTTTACTGCCAGATACGGTGTATTTATTTAGACTAACTTTTGTAATGTTTTCTCCTCTTCCTGCAAGTCGGTTGTTTAATATTCATGAAATAAGTCACATACGGTGCGACAAATGTTCAGAAGTGTGAAAAGGATCTACACCTGATTTAAAAGACGCGAATGCAGAACTTCAGAAAATATATAAACACTAAAACATCTTAAGAATGATACGGAACGACAGAAAGGCTGAATATTTTACTGGATTTATTTAGTGCTCCATAAATGTCTCACATGTTCGGCAATTGAGCTTTGAAAAATCTTTGAAATCGTTGTTTGTGACCAAAACAGCATTTTCCTGATTTTGGGATAACATTCTCGTAGTTAGAACGGTTTGTTTGTTTGTTTGTTAGATTGGTGGTTAACTCGTAATCATGGGTATTTCACTTGTATGACGACGGGTTACCCATACACCGGGAGGAAACCTCATTAAAACCACCCCCGCTATAGCCGGAGTCACCTCGTGACTGGCTCAAACACCTGTGTTCCACAGGGAGACTTGAACCTTTGCGGTACATCGAAAGTAGTTTAACACCCTAACCACTTAGCCACGACCGCGGGATAATTAGAACGGATTCTAGTTCAGAAAGACCGACTCATAAGAGACTCGAAGCCACGACCCTTATAGTCAAACACCAACTCGTCATCAGTAACGTATCTTTTCTACTGCACGATAGGTGAAATGCTGTTCGACCAATAAAAAGCTGATTTTTTTTAATAACGATGGCCTTTTCTGAAGAGCGTCCGCTTCTTATGGGAAGATGTGGGAGCGACTTCCGCTTGAGTCAAATTGAGGAGATGAAATTATATATATCTCTTTAACGCTTGGAGATGCGTATGTCGGGGTTAAAGCATCCAGTGGATGGCCCAGCATCAGCTTGGCCTACTGTGACTGAGTGCATGGCCAAAGAAACATTGCGGTTGCCTTTTAAGTACACGTGACATTATTATATTCAGGTCATCATTTACACTATCTGTCTTCCTGTATTGGTTGTACGAATAAGATAATTACAACCTTGTCCATAAACTTCGTTTATCGCTAGCTTTAAAAATAATTTAAAAAATCACCCTACTATTTTCCTAATGTAGATGATTATTTTTATGTTTAAGTCCAAACTGAAGAGTACGGGTTTACTGAAATGAATAGATTATTTAATAATGGCGGATCATACAGGCCTTAACATTATCTCTCTCTGTTTGCAGTCATCCCCAAATTATGATGCATTGGAAAACAAGAATTTCATTTTCACAGCATCCAATAGTGCCGCCTGTGGCGTTTACATGGAAGTAGGCGCAAAATATGTGATTTTGGGTATGGACATATTTACATTAATTAATAGAAGACTTGCAAGGTTGTCGAAATAATGTAGTTTGAAAGGGTAATGGAATATATTTATATTTTTCGTAAAATTAATGTATTATAATTATTGAATATATAACTGAATAAAAAACACTACAACACAACAAAACAAACATAGCAGACAGAAAGGGCGTGTGCTATTTCAAAATGGGCATTTAGTAGGTAATATTGTTTATTTGTATTGTAAAAATCTGGTGAAGGAGGTAGGTTAAATAATTTGTTTGACAAAGAGTACAAGTGAAAACAGAATTAACTTGGTTTGTAGTAAATCAATTAGAATGTGTCCTCCATCTTGATTTGAACAAGGATGGATTTTGTGAGTAATCAAAAGATATGCATCGAACACGCTTGTAATATGTATATAAACGAATTGATAACATGAAAATATGTCAAATATGGTGACTATTATCTGTAGTGTTGAAAGAAGTTCATCGGCAATCAGATAGATTTATTTTACATTTGAAGAAACTGGTTTAATTTCAGGACAATATGATTGTTTAAAACAGCTTAGAGTATATCAACTGCACCATAAGGTGCGTAGGATATTTGTGTTAAGTAACTGTACGATTTGTTAATAGTATGATGACTCGTGTAGTAATAATTAATATATAAACGTTACTCGCTTATCTTTTGTGATAATTCGCCTTTATTGCATTAACGATATTTTCTTATTTCTGCTAAGCTGGTTTCCGAGGTTTTCCGATGTTTCGGAAACAGGTAATACCGAAAACCGTTCTGCTAAACATGGGGAAATGACGTGTTGATACACACGAGCTTAAACTCAGACATCCCCGTCGTAAATCCGAAGTTAAGCGAAGTTAGTCACCATTGAGCAATACTAATTTGAATGTATGCTTTGTTTATAGGTCAGTTAGGAACTAGAAATGAGATCTCCATCCATTTGTGCGGCGCTTCAATATTCAGAATTGATCGCCTCAATGCTGATCAACTGTGTGGCTTAGACTACGCCTATCAACAAAATTGTGACCTATGCCAGGTATGTAACTCTACGGAGCAAATTAACACTCTGTTGAAGACAGAAATCTTGCTTTATGACCATATATGGAAACCCATTTTATCATAGTAAATATGATCATCCAAACCCTAACCCTTTAACCCAATGTTTTCCATATATGGTAAAATATTTAGACTTTCCGGATTAGCCAGATTGATAACAACTTGATTAGTCCTACATCTAAACTATTGTTTAGAGATTAACTAATTATCATCCGTTCACATGGCAAAAGTTAATCTCGGGCGGTTGGAGGGAGCTTCGTATTGCCCAGTTGCTCTCGGAGCTAATGTGCAACAAAAAACTGTAGCGGAGTCCTGTTTTGTTCTGTGATTGTCTTGTATCTTGTCATTGTTTGCTGCCAGTGGCGGCGGGGATGGTTTTCAGCACTCATTGGGCTGGCACGCCGTCCTATGAGTGAAATAACATTAAGTGCGGCGTAAAATCCCAATTAAACAACCAAACAAAAGTTAATCCTAGTTAAATACGAAAGAAGATTGCCCGAAAGTGTTCTATATTTGTGTCGAACGGTGCGACAGCAGCGCACAGTCACAACGCGTCCTGTGTCTTGGCTGCCAGTATTTACTGCTAAAGGACAATATTAGAAGTGTATAGATTGAACCCTGTTTAACACTTCCAGTCAGGAAGCCTCTTTTCAAAATACAATCATCTGAAATTCCTGATTAAAAGCCATGTGAACCTATGCGGATTACATTCGAGAGATATAATATTGTCATGTATGGCTGCTACGCATAATGCTAAATTATGACGTGCCGATATCTATTGGAAATTTAATATGGGTATATAAGAGTATGCTGACCAAAGCAAAGAAAGAAGAAAAACTTTGACTCAATTTTGACTCACTTGTGTTGTTTATTATCAAACCATGTATCCAGGCTACTGTTGTTTTTTTTTTGTTTTGTGGTTCTTCGAAAATTGGGTGTGGGACGAATATGGGGGGGGGGGGGAGGAATTTGTCGTTTTTTTGCTTTCCTTCTTTTTTCCCTTTTTTTTGGTGTGTGTGGCGGGGGGGGGGGATCACACCTAGGGCGAAGGATTGTGGTTTATCGAAAATGGGGGGCGCCGAATATTGGATATTGGGGGCGGGGGGGTCTCCCCAGTTAAATAAACAGTTTTAGCATTGTTGTACAATTATCAAATCTAGTCATCATCACTCTGCATGTGGATCAATAATATTTCAAGCTTATGAAGGGGTGGCTGGACGGAGCTTCCAGCGCCCTGGCGTTCTCTGGGCTAAAAGGCGACACGGGGCTAATATGCTATGGCATTTTTTACTTTAAATTTGCATTTTGTCTCATTGCACCATATGTTGTGTCCTGTAGTTGCATTGTATCTAGTCATTGTTTGTTGCCAGGACCGCCAAAGGTGGTTTCCTTCACCCATTTGGCTGGCACGTCGTCATATGAGCCTACGGCGCAAAACTCCAATCAAACAAACGCAAATCATTAAGTTAATTAATATATTATTATTTAACAGATTAAATACTGTAGCGAGACGGAAGGGTGTGACAAGCAGCAGGTCAGCGGACCGTCATGTACCTTCGACCAGGGTAACGCCGCCTTTCGATGTTATTATCAGCATGCTGTCTGTAAGTTCCGAGCAACGAGAGGAGGACCTCAATGCTTTTGGGCTGACCTTGGATCCAGAAAGTTCGAAAGCTGTTTGGACAATTTGCCAGAAGAACTATAATTGCTAACAACAGATATTTATTTGTTTGGAAATTGAGGGTTCTTTTATAATAAACGTTTAAAATGATTTCAAAGAATAGTATGGGTTTGCGTTCTGTGTGTCACTTTGGTCTTCCATAATAGCCATCAAATTTATTACATGTGTTAAGTTTAAGAAGCGTTGTCGTGTGAATGGTTGATAATTTTGTAAACCAGGTAAAACTTTGATGATAAATGATCCCGATCGAATCTTGTCATGTGATCTTGTGTTGTAAATAAAGTGATGGACGAGTAATTGCACAGCCTGTATTACGTAGAAAGATCTCCCAGTTACATCGCTGAGCGTAAAAAATCTTTATTTTTAATAAATTGCGTTACAAATCTCGCTCTGCATCAAACGGTAGCAGGTTCTGGAACTCATTCCTATGTTACATTTGTTGAAGTTAGAAACAACTCCGAGTGATTAGAAATTCAAATCGAGGAAATAAGATTCCGTTGCTGGGTCTTCATGAAGTATATTGTTTATTATTTTCCACTGGTGCCTTGTATATCACAGCTGTTCTTCATTCACGAGACAGTATTAAAGTGTAAAGATATTTAAGAGACGTTTTGTACTTTTGGTTCTATCGTGAGCTTCTATAGGTAAATCGGAAGAGTGTAACCAAAAGGTCCCGGGTTCGAATCCCGTTGGAGGCAAGCGAATTTTTTTATCTTCATTTATAAAAAAAATATGTAACAGAGTAATGGACATATCATACCCGGGTCATCCGGTCGTGTTGTAGTAACAGATACACAGTGGCAAGGTTGTCCCTTTACATGATGAATCTAATATCAGATGATTTTGATTTTCTAGTTCGTATGCATGTGTCGTTGAGCTTTTCACTTTGATCAAATGTAATTATCTACCAGGCGTGTACACTTTAATGCTGGAATTTATTTAAACAGCAAATCAGTCATTTTAACCATTGCACATTTTCCATTTACTCAAAAAGGCACGTTGTGAATATGAACGTGCGATGTCCCGGTTTTTAGACAATAAAGCAAATTGTTATGTGACGAACTAGCGACTTCCCTGCTACTTTAGACAATATAGCGACGTGTTATTTCACGAGCGTGCGATTCTCCGGCTAATTAGCAAAGTTTGTAACGTGTTCTGTCTTGAACGTGCGATGTCCCGCCTCCTTTAGCTAAAATAGCGACGTGTTCTGTCAAGAACGTGCGATTCCCCTGTTACTTTAGCCAAGATAACAAGGAATTCTGTCATGAAGGTGCGATTCCCCGGTTACCCTAGCCAAGATAGCGACGGGTTCTGTCGTGAACGTGCCAATTTTCTGCGATGTCAGACAAGCAGTGATTTTAGTCCTTGTATGAGCGTCCACACTCATCAAAACAACTATCCAGCCATGGGATCTACTTTTTGCTGGAATGTCCCTTGTTTTGTTGAAGTCGGAAACAACTCTGAGGGATTATAAATTCAAATCGTGTAAATAAGATACCTTGCTGGGTCTTGTATATTGTTTATTATTTTCCACTGCTGGCTTGTATATCACAGCTGTCATGCATTCACGAGACAGTATTACAGTTTAATGATATTTAAGAGAAGTTTAGTTATTTTGGTTTGTCTTTTGAAGCTTTGACGTTTTAAGAACTGTGTATTCACGATGGAAAAGATTAAATTTCCATTGCTTTTAAACCTTTTTCCTTTCGATCTGATATCACCATGGCGTGAGTCTCAGGGTGTTCGTTTTACAAGAAACACGAAGACTGTGTCTCCGTTGCTTTGCATCGCTTTAAGATTTCTTGAACATTTTCCAACTATCAGATTTCAA
Source organism: Cryptochiton stelleri (assembly GCA_031471745.1). NCBI lineage: Eukaryota > Metazoa > Mollusca > Polyplacophora > Chitonida > Mopaliidae > Cryptochiton > Cryptochiton stelleri. The sequence goes on from JAUELC010326077.1 coordinate 6,800, forward strand.
GACCTCGTACCCTGGCCATATTTCCCTGTTAAAGTAAGATACATAGCTACAAGGTTGAAGCTTTACATGATGGAGCGGGTAATTGGAGAGAGCTTCGTGTTGCCCTGGTGCTCTCAGATTTAAAGTTCAACAAGAAGCTGTTGTGGCGTCCTGTTATATCCGTGATTGTCTTGTATCTTGTCATTCTTTGTTGCCAGTGGCGTCGGAGGTGGTTTCCTTACCCATTGGAATGGCACTCTGTTATATGAGTGAAATAACCGTAAGTACGACGTACAACCCCAATCAATCAAACACACAAACAAACAATACATGATGGAGTTTATGCCTAAATGTTTTGAATTGTTCAACCCGTGCCAGGCGGGGTTTTAAGTTTTGTCAGTTTGCTGTTGCTGTTGTTGTTGTTCTTGTACTACATACTAAAAGTGTATTACTCTGTAATATAGCTTTTTATAAATGAAGATAGAAAAATGTGCTTGCCTCCAACGGGAATGGAACCCGGAACCTTTCGGTTACAGGCCCAACACTCTACCGACTGAGCTATGGAGGCTCACGATATAATGCTTCCTGAATTCTAACTTTACTCTGTTATACATAAATAAGAAGATTGAACTGAATTTCGCAGATAGTATCTTTGGACACATTTATATGACGGCGATGTAATCCAAAGGTAAGTAGCCACACTACACTGTTAGAAGAATTTGGTCGAATCGACCAAAAAACACTTAGTCGCCTTTGACCAAAAAAAACTTGTGACCAAACTTTTCTTGGTCAAACCGACCATGAACAACTTGATCGGAACGACCATGAAAAACTTAGTCGGAGCGACCATGTAAAACTTGGTCGGAACGACCATGGAAAACTTGGTCGGAGCGATCATGTAAAACTTGGTCGGAACGACCATGGAAAACTTGGTAGGGTCGACAATGGAAAATTTGGTCAGGGCGACCATGCCAAACTTGGTCAGTGCGGGCATCGAATACTTCGTCAGAGCGGCCATCAAATACTTGGCCAGACCGACCATGGAAAACTTTGTCAGAATGAGTGGTATTTTCAGCCATTTTTAAGGTCAAAATCAACCCAAGGTGTTCCATTCAATGTTCATTTTTAGGATAATTTAAGCCCAACACAAACTGAAGATATTACAGTTGAAACAGATAAAAAACAACTAAATACACTCATTGAAACACAGTATCACACTTAACAGACTAATTTTATTTAAGCTATGTAAAAAGTAAAGTTAATCACAGTACATAATCACTGTTTGAAGGACAGCTTCAAAGTCGAAAATAGATAGCACAGCTCAAGGATCAGCAAAGTTCAATGAGCAAATATATTTATGCAATTCTGTTCTTCAATCAATTACCTTTCACAAAAACTTTGCTTCAGCTCTCGCACTCTTGTGTGTTGTTTCGATGGTTTCAATCCGAGACATGAACTTTGGATGAACTCAAAGAGGTTCCAGCATGGTGTGAATATTCACATCTAGGTGTGAATATTAAATTTTCAGAACATAATGAAGAGCTTATTCTGAAAACAGTTCCTTTGTAACGCATAACTCTTTCAAGTGCAATAACTTCTACGTATGGTCCATATATGACAAATATTGATAGGGCTCACCAAATCATAAAAAAATAAATCTTAATTCCAAATTTGGGAAATCAAAGTTGTTCTGTTCCCCAGTTTGATGATGTTCACAGAAGCAGGTAAGTGACATAGCTAGGGCCAGATGTAAACAGAAAGTCAGGTCTTGCAGTCATATAGGACCACTGCCCTGATAATTTCTGGTAGACCCTGGAAAAACAGCTATCCGGGCAATATTGGAAGAGCTCTCTTGGTTACCATAGAATCCGCTGATCGCTAGCCGCAACGTCTGATACCCTGGTGGTATCACGACAGAAAGTTGCGTAATCGACTGTTTAGTTTCTATCCACTTATTTACTCTTCTCTGTAGAGCGCAATAAGGCCAGACAAATCACAGACTTCATATTCTTTAACATCTTTAGGAATTTTCCAAGCTAATGCCTCATCGCCCACCCTAGGTCTTAACCAGATAATGGGGAACAATTTATGTAATTCGTCAAAACGAGTTTTTCCATGTGTTTGCATAATGTTACACAATATCGTTTCCAGTTGCAATCATAAACCAACTAAACGCTGTTGGGGGCAACTCACAATTGGCTCGACCAAGTAATCTCAAACAGCGTTACAAATACAAATTGACACATTCAATTAGATGTGACATTTATCTGTAGAGGGTCTTACAACTTCACGCCATAGATCACCACTTTGACAGGCCATGATGCAACTGGTCCCTCTCAGTCAGGGTCTAATGTGTTGTAGATGTTAGATATACTGCATTATAGCCCACCCTGTAACATAACCTCAGAAAACAGAGCTGTAGGTCTTCATAGACAAGATCTCATTGAATCATTACAAAACATTGTGTTTTTTATGTATTTTTCTGTTCGACTTTTTTGTTATTATTTGGTTAACTTTATATTTAGATCTTATGTATTGATCCAGAGCTTTGGGGTTTTTTGAGATATAAACTTATTGTCATCTAAGATACCTCTACCAAAACTAATATATATGTAATGGTAACTAGCCAATATTACTCATCGGCGGCTGGCTTTATATGCTTATTTTTTTTGCTCTCGATTTTTTGTGTAATATCTCAATACTGTAGCTGTGATATATGCATCGAATGAATCAACATCTGATAGTTAATAACTATGAATATTTCACTTCCTACTATTTGAAATCAGATGAAAGGAGCATTCATTTTGGAAACGGTGCGGTATTATTACGCAAACTAACTTACGAACGCCAAGTAAACCTGGTTTAAGCTTCCAATTAAAACCGCGCTGTCTGACAAACATTAGACACTGAAAAAGTAACCATGTTAGTTTTATATTAGTCGTTCATCTATGTGCAGACACAGAGTCAGTCATTTATTCGATTCTTAAAAAGTGTTAGATGGAGCGTGTGGTTTCTGGAGACTCAATGTAGTACTGTGGAAAGTATACTTTCAGAAGCCGAAGAATTCCTGACTTTTACTGGTAGTAATCTATAACCAGTGTTTCTGCCCGTTTGCCAGAATCCCCGTTGAAACAGGAAGACCTCCTGATGAGACCTTATTTCCACACCTATACCTAAAGAGTAACTGGTTTGTAAAAGTTTAGAACAGAGAGGAGACCTGTTGAATGAGCCATAACGAGATAACAACTTCGCGGTTTTCTGCTCTTTTTGTCACGAGCTACTACTGCTAGTTTCAAATGTTTGTGGGAAAAGACATATTTTACCAAAAAAAATAAATGTTGCGGTGATCTGCAAGATTCCATGCTTTCTGAGTCAGTTCTGTTATACACTGGAGCATTAACAGGCATTCCATGAAACTGTGTTTGATATACATTACAGATTGTACTGATAGTAGGCCTAACTATAATAACTTTCTGTTGTATTTCACCGACTAATGCATGGATATGATAGCTTGCCCTTCGTTAATACACCAGCAACAATTGTAACTTGGTGTCTTTCCAAACATCATATTTGAACGCAGGATCAGACAAATGAAGTTTATCAGGCCTATTTGATTAAAGATTGTTTGCTTGATTCGGGTTTTACGCGGTAAACTTAAAGTTATTTCACTCATATGACGGTGTGCCAGCCCAATTGGTGAAGGAAATCACCCAGACGTCACTGGCGACAAACAATGACAAGATACAAGACAACCACAAGACAAAACAGGATATGACGCCACAACATATCGGCCCTGTGTGGCCCCTTAGCTCTGGTACCACCAGGGAAACGGGAAGCTCCCTCTAACAGCTCGCTATATTGATGAAAGAATATGCCCGGCTGCAGCATATTCTCCAAAGATTTTAAAATGTGTCGGTATTCCTTTCAGTTAACATTGGTTGGCAAAATCCATTTAAGCGAAGTGGTTTATTTTGTTTGACCGTTGTACTTTACATATTATGTTTATATATCTGACTTCAAACACAATGCAGTTGTATTTTGTGGCAAGATCTAATTGTAACTTAAATATGCTGAATATGCTTATAATATACTTATGTTGTCCTCTGAGTCATTGTTCAAACGACGAGTTACTTATTTTAACTTAAATGTGTTTCGTTGCCAGATCTAGGTGTAACTTAAATTATTTTTTTCCGGCATGATCTATTCGTTACTTAAATGTGTTTGGTTGCCAGATCTAGGTGTTACTTTAATGTTTTTTTCCGGCATGATCTATTCGTTACTTAAATGTGTTTCGTTGTCAGATCTAGGTGTAACTTAAATGTTTTTTTCCGGCATGATCTATTCGTTACTTAAATGTGTTTCGTTGCCAGATCTAGGTGTAACTTAAATGTTTTTTTTACAGCATGATCTATTCGTTACTTAAATGTGTTTCGTTGCCAGATCTAGGTGTAACTTAAATGTTTTTTTCCGGCATCACTATTCGTTACTTAAATGTGTTTCGTGGCAAGATCTAGTTGTAACTTAAAAGTGGCGAATATGTGCACAGTATACATATTAATGCTTTTTGTATAACAATGTTTGTATTTTGACCTTGTTGAGGATCTAACTTAAATGGGTTCAATAAATATCCGGTTTACATGTATTTGCTAGTTTATAATAATTATTTTATGATCAAGTGTTAAGATGAACCGAAAGCTTTTTTCAAGATTTTATATTATTCCGCATATATTTGTTCAGCTCATATCTCGCCACGGCATACTGTATATGGTAAATCATTAAAGGTACTTACATTTCACTTTTTGAAATCTTGAGTAGATAAGCGGTCATGACCTGGTTTGATAAAACTTAGCAAATTTAACGCGACCAAGATGATTTTGTACAGTTTTGTACTTTAATACAATACGCTTTCGGATAGATTAAGTGACTATCACTATTTTTAACATTCTTGAAGGTACAATATGTACAAAATGATCTTTGTCTCGTTAATATTGCTAAGTTTTGAAATCTCAGGTCAGTTATTTGTTACTCCTACATTGCCAAAGATTTACTGATTTGCCACTACACAAGATAATGTGATTCAATATTTATATACGTGATGAATGCAAATATCTTCAACCACATTTAACCCAAGTCATCCATAAAGTGATACGACTCAAGATGAAATATGAACATAGCGTCACTCCATGGGTTGTTTAAAGAACAAAGGGTTTCGTATATAACACTTGTTAACAATCTGCAGCGACTCCATGGTTTCTGTGTTATCACGGACTGGTGTGAGTCCAAAGATACTCTCAGAAGGCCGGGAACCTGCTCTTATCAAAGACAACTTCCGCCCAAGAGTGTGGCTTATTTTAGAAGCTATAATGACCTTAACAAGAAAAGGCGATAAATCTGGCGCTTCTAGATCCCCAATCAGCAGGTGGTGTTCTAACATATTTAATTTCTCTTTTCTCACATTTCTGGAAAGAAGCAAGTCAGGTAGACAGTGGCGGGTCATGACCTTTCTAGAGAGGTCTCTCTGAGTTAATAGGCGCTAAAATACCTAAACCTGCTAACACACACAACAAAAACTTCTCAAGTGTCTCTAGGCTTGAGCTGGAGAATTCTGTTCGTCTGAATCATGTTTCTTTAAAGTATAGCTAGCAGCACTTTAGACTGCTAAAGCAGTCAGATTTATTAACGCCGCCACTCATGGTTATTTCAAAGAAAGTCGTAAGAAAGATTTAATGTGTCATTAACAAAACCAGGTTTCTAATGAGGATGACGTTTCTGACTGGCCAATTATATCTCCCAGAATGCGATCTGAGGGCGAAATAGCGTCTCCAGCAATCCACACACGGCTATATGCTCAGTTATCCACATATGTTGTTATAAGCACTCCAATATATTGCTGAAGCTTTTTGTTCTATAATATACTGAAAAGAATAAACAAGATAATATATTCATCATTATGTACATGTTTTATTTGCCACTTGGCACGCACAAATAGCATAATTAAATCTATTTTGTGTGCTATAGAGAAATAGTGTTTACAAACACATGAATGGAAGCCTGAACATCAACTTAACATACCTCCCATGGCATCAGAATAATAACAAAAACATTTAACGAATAATATTCCTTGGTGTCCCAATGCTTAATGTGTCGAGACACTCTGGAGACAGTTGTTGGAAGCCATGTTACAATGAATCACCTGTAGCGTCATAATAGTCACCAGTGGCCGATTCAACAAAGCAGCGTCTGACTTTATAAGCACAACATTTGACGGAACTGAGTTTTGTTTTGTTTTTACTGATTTATCCAGGTTGTTTTGCATTTGTGATAATGTCAAAATATTACATTTTTAACATTAAAAATAAGCCATTAACGAGCATTTCAAAGTTTGACTCAAGTTAGAGACTGTTTTGTGGAATCAGCATTTGGCAGAGCTTTGAACAACCGCCTCCTGACAAATATGAGGTATCACAATAGGTCACAACCAACGCTGTGCCGGGAACGCTGTAGCATCATTCGGGTAGGACACTCCTTGTCTTACCCTTCAGTACATCTCATTCTCGTCTTCAGATATATCAACCATAAACAACTCTCAATTAGGGTAACAAACAACACAGATCAACTCTTTGGCATGTAATACACGAATTCAGATTATGGGAGTGTTAATTCTGCTAGCTTTTGTCAGTAGTATCATTGATTGAATACTAATTATGAATCTATTAGCTAATATCGATTATATTTCATCAAAACTTGAGGTATATGTGCAGTTACAGAAGCGGGTTATTAGATATCAGATTCTCTCAATGCATAACAACTCTTGACTAATGAACAGTTTTTGGTTTAAGTGTATATCGAAATAAAACGTTCTCTTTAAGTAGGAAAAGTTTTTCTGTATGAGAAAATTGTAACACATGAGGTACAGTTTTGTGAAAACAAAACCCAAGGGAATGCACCTTTGCCCAGTAGTTTTGAAATAAATTCATAATCCAGGATTGCGCTTCGTGTAAGTCGAGTTATGATCACGATCAGAGATCGTTTATAATTAATACATTTTTTGTGGGAAACGGATTTCTAGGAAATAATTTGTTACCCGTTATTTTCATTAGGAAACGCAGACAAAATCGGATATCAAGAAAGGTATAACTTAGTGGAACCGGGACAAGGCACGAAACAATATCAGTTTTTAAAAACAGGTGCAGCGTTAAATTTGTTTTTAATCTTCGAACCGCATAAGCAAATACAACTAAGAAATGATTAAAACAATTAGATTCTATAATTTGGTACATGGGAGAATAATCAAGTTTATTAGTCTGTAGAGAAAAACAAAGAATTCCGTTGAGAAATAAATTCCTAATTGTATTATAAATAAAATCTAAATTATGTGTCCATGAGAACACAACTTTACTGTAAGCCAATTTATTCAACTATTAGTTCAAAGACTGATTGCCTTAAAACATGTTCTTAATATATATTAAAATATCGCCATAAATCTTGCACATAACGTTACGCCATGTTAACCAGCAGTCCAGCAGTATGCATACATATTCACCACGTTGAGAGAATTAATAATACAGGCAACAGTGTAAATAACTGTCCTGGGTGTATGTAAATTGACTTTGAAGCCAGTTTTGTAGGTGTTATTAGTGCTTATCGCATTAGCCGCGGTACAGCACACTGGTGCATCGAAGCCTGATGGTCTGATTGCATTGCACAGCACAGATCGGCATTTATACGTTGAGGCATGGATCAAGACAAAACATAAGTTTATGGATTATAAATTTTGATTTTAATACTGGACAACGTTTCAGGATATATAAAACACTGTTTTCAAGTCAATGGTATTATTGAAAGAACGGTACATATCTACGCTGAAAAGTCGTCCAGTAATACATTCACAAGTTGTGAATCTATAAGGTTATATCTTGTCTGGATACATCAAGTTGATGACCATGCAACCGAGTCTAAAGGCTTTGTGAAAAGCTGTGTGAACTAAGAGCATCCTAGCTCAACTTGTTAAGCAGTGTAGATATGTTTGACGAGTTAATCGGACCATGTGCTTACCATGTATAACAATTAAACAGGGATAAACTAATCTGGTTATAGTATAACTTAATAATCAGCTATGAAATCAAATGCCTAAAATGCTTAAAATAATAACCGAATTAATTTGCGACAGTAGCAATCGTTACATATAATTAATCCAGTCATTATATTAACTTGTAAATGCATAAGATACCATGAACCGGAGATTGACCCCTTTATATATACGGGATTAAAACGCTGATCAACAACGCCACAATGACTAGACAAGGTAAAGGGAGTTCTACTCGGGAACCACATATACGTCTAAATATAATCATATCCAACATTATTGTTAATGGAAATAAATAGTCGCGAGGGATAAAAACAAATATGAGGATGCGATAGATTATTATAATATAATCCAAAATTCTAGTGTTCTAGTATCTATCCCCAGAAGACTTAGATAGGTAACAACAATTGTACCAATGACACATACTGGAAAGGTACAAACGTTACAAAATAAATACAAGTTATGTGCGCTATAAAACATGCATCACCCACCATGCGTGACATCGCAATGAAATAAACAGTAATTGTGAAAATGACTTGGCACTATTATACTTGACTACATGTACAACTGTGAACACATAATAAAAAATGAGCCACTAAAATATATGCTTTCAAAATTTATACAGCCTCCTACACATTTGCTTGGTCTACCCGTTGCGCTTCAAACAAAAACCAGTGATCATAGGCAAACCGTCAGACAATAATATAACATTTCCGCAGACCTACGAATCACCTTCGGCAGCACTATCACCCTTCTTATGTACAAATCAACACAGTTATATTCAACACAATACATCCTTATAAATTCATCATAGTCGGCGAGAAGAAAATAATTTATATAGTACATATGTCTATGTAGCAACGTACGACATAGAAACGGTGGCCAGTTTATAAACATGTTTTTAGAAGCAGTTTGTCACTGGACCAAACAACAACATGTCCGGTATAGTATATTGTTCAGAACATTGGTCATCGTGAGAGGGTGTGAAGCCAGACTATCGGCACCTCACAAGAACTTAATAAATAGCTAAAACTATGTACCATGTATTAATTGAAGTCTGTGTCTGCACATACAGCAATTCTCTCAAATACCAACGCGTTATTATATCCCGTGCAATACCCAATTATACCGGATAACGTTTTGATGTGACTGTTCGCGAATTACACACACGAACACAGTTTTTCACTTCGTAATTGTGTATCAGAAATTCAGTATCGACAAACATTGTCGTCCTTGATACCACCGCAATGGTGTTGAAAAGCTTTTGTGTTCACCATCCCCTTGAGCTTACACCTCCAGTCATTGACTCTGACCATTCTCGTTGAAGGGTGACCATATTTCGGTATTTAGCCATGGATAAAGAGTGTTACACACGGTGCGATTTACCGGATATAACGCGAGTGTAGTTCAGTGGCGAAGACTTATTTGTGTCTCTTGGGAGACAGTCGGAACGCCTGTGTCCATTGGTCTTCTCGTGGACACGGCATATAAACTAATATGCAGCTATATTCCAGATATCAGCCCAGGCTGTTTAGATATTCAACAGACGATATGGAACTAGTGTGGAGATATTACCAGCATTTTAACACCTGTCAAGGGTTCGTACTCTAACACTCTCATAAGACAGACTAAGTCGTCTTTTACTGACATATACATCAAATATGTAGTCTGTACCTGGTTTTAGGTTTGAGATTTTCTCCGTTTTAACGGGTCGTTTTTTGTTTCGGTGACGGAAGTATGCACATAGAACTTTCTCGTTCTTTTTCCGATATTTCAATCCTTCACATTGTTCACCGGTTGAGAGCTTTTTGTAAGAATCATCTGCTTCTCGTTTATAAACGCAATATTTCTGTCTTTGTTGTGTTACCATCCATCCAATGGTAACAGAGTCGCACTTAATTAGACTTTGATACACATTAATTTGGGAGGTTTCGGGTAGTTTGGGGTAGAGGTACCTAGAGGGTCTCGTCGTGGCTAAAATATTGAACTGACGGGCTTTTTTGCCTTTCATGGATACTTGAACGAAGTACTTGTTTGGCTGGGCATCATCGATTGTGAAATATTCCAGGGATTTCACTTTGGCCTTTTTAATCAGAGACTTTTCGGTGTATAGTTTCATTCTGACCGATCCCCCACAAGGCTTAACGGAAAACATCAATTGCTCAGCCGGTTTAGTAAGATCATATACGAACAGTTGAGCTTTCGATGACCTTTTCAGGGTAATTGACTTTGCTTTGCCATCGGATAATTTCAAGGTTTTCTCAACGGAGGCGTCCGTATTGGCGTCTTTTGCCTTGACCATAGTTCCCATATGGGAAATCATCCGTCTCGACTGCCTGTCAATGACAAATACATCTATGTAGTAGGTTTGGCCTGATCGGACTCCTTTATAGCCGTGCCGGGTCTTATTCACCATGCATTTATAGGTAAAATCGGTGGCAGAGGCAGCTCTAACGGGAGACAAAGACTTCATTGCCCTTCGATAATTGCCCTTGTAGAAAAACAAAGAAGGTCTCAGTTTTGGATGATCTCCGAACGCAAAAGATCTGAATCCACAATGCGTTTTGAAATTCCTTTGTCGATTAATGGCTGTGCAGTATTGCACATGTTTGCCGGGAGCTTGTTGAGGCGTCCAAGAAATCTTAAGACGCCGTTTTCCTCTTTGTTTCCCTATGACTTTTCCTATTCGGGGTGTTGGAGTCTCTTTGGTGGGATCTAAAGACACACTTGCATACAGTTTTATGTATGTATCACTGTCCAAGGGTTTCACATCAATTTTGTAAATCCCAGATTCTGCACTATCTGAGTGAAAGGTGTGTCTGTCGTCACCTGTGTAGCGATGCAGACGTACTCCCAGTGCATGTGTATTCCCAGACCGGAATTGATCATTAAGTTCATCGTAATCTGCAACACAATGAAGTATGATAATGTAAAATGTATGTTATACACTTATACAACCTAAACTGTTCCCTATAAGTTCTTTTGTGGGCATTAGAGTTTTACAAATTCAGCAGATAAAGCCTCTCACTAGATTAAACTCAATGTTCTTAAATGTGATCAATTATTTAACTTTATTGAACTATACTTTTAAGTGGATGCTCGTGTCGATTTTTTAATACATATGTTGAGATATCTAGACTATTGGAAGAGTTCTTCGGTAAAACAGACAAGCACTCTGAAGCCTGTGTTTTTTCACATGACTTCCCTGTAATGAATAGACATTGGTAGTGTCTCGTTTAAGCCCACCCCAAAGGTAGACGAGTTTCATTATATCCTGAGCCGGGACATAAGTCACCACAACTTCAACTCTATATAAACAATCTCACATATGGTTACAGATTCCGCTAACAAACCTGTAATCTACGAATCTTTTCAAGTGCAGCATTAAGAGGTTTCCCCAAACTCTCGCCAAGCTAATTCATTATCAAGCCACCGGTTTCATGTCAACTTATAACCTACCTAAGATTTAAACTGTCTACTACGGCCTCAAGTTTAGTCTATATGGCTAGATCATTTCGTTGTTTGGGTTGGATCGCCATTCCCTATACGTAATTTTATACCCACGTTAATCGAAATACTGACATAAGGTGTGTCTGTGCCTAGGTAATGATTACTATAGCTATATAATAACTACATCCATACGAGATACTTGTGTTCTGTTTTACTTTCTGTTAATAGAAGCATTTAAGGTTATTTCACTTAAATGGCGGCAGTTTCCCATTTAACTAAAGTGTTGCCTTACTTGATTCTAAGCTCCATCCCTAACACATAGTATACAGAAACTGGATACACAGCGTTGCTGTTAATCTCAGTGTTAAATAGGAAAGAAACAATTTCCTTTTGTAAGTTTTGAGTTTGAATCGGCAGTGGATGCATCACACAGCCAGCCAATTACGTAGCGGGAACTCAACCACTAGGCCTATAGTAGTAGAGTTCCCGCTTCGTAATTGTAGTTCGTCCATCTTCATAGGACGAGAGATTTTGAAAATTGTAATAAACCGATATGGTATAATGAGTGTGGTTAAAAAGAAACACTGATCTCTTATCTGCTCTAGACTGTAACGAGAGAGTATTGCATCATTTACCATTAGAAAAACTTTCAATTTACTTTGAAGTTCCATTTGATATGTTATGTGATGGAGATATGATATAAGTCGAGAAGGGAAGTGTGATATGGAAAAAAACCGTTAGTACCTGTTACGAGAGGTGTTTCTTCAGGCAATCTCCTAATGAGTGTTACATTCCAGTCTAGTCGAGAAATACACGGAGAGACTTCTAGTGTTAGTGGTATGTGCTCTCTACGCAGGATGTAGAAGTACCTGGAACAAAAAAATCAAAGACAGAAACTGGCTTAGTTTGGGGGTTTTTTAATAACGTTAAGACATTTTTAAATAAGGTAGATCATGTGTTTCGTGAATGAAAGACATACATATAAGCATGTTTCCATACATACTGCAAAACCAAGAGAATGCAATAATAGAAAAACAAGCTTTGTTAAAATCAACAACCATGCAGCGCGAGGTCGTGGGTGTTCTTGGTTCTACCCACTTTTCTCCCACAACCATGCCAGCCAATACCCTTTAATCGGGATTTGTTCCTGTTGGTAAAAAAAAAATGTTGTAAAAACTATTAAAATATTTTTAGTGAAATTGTGTATTTTGACACAGTCTGTTTATGTGCGACCTGTGTGTGTTATAAATTTTGGAAGCTATCTTGTTATGACCCAATTTTTAGCAAAGTGACATGTAACCGTCTACGTTCTTCAACGCCAATATATCTGCCAATAATTACTAGGTTAGCAGACAGGTGATATGACGGAATCAATTGTTAGTGTTTGTATATATTTCTCAAGATAATCACACTCTCAGAGACAAGTTTTTTCAATGGATCTTAATCTCAATAAATGAGAAGGCACAAAGGTGGTTAGAATCACCTTATATACATGTACAATTCCAAACCGATCACAAATGTCAAATAAGGTAAAATGCTCAACACAAAGTGGAACAAAATGCCCGTAGAGATACAAGTATTTTTAAGATGTGATGCTTCTTTGTCACTTAAACATTGCTTAATTAGCTGTCTAAGTTTACTTGGAAATCTATTGAAATCTAAATAATTTTTTTTGTCCACTTCTTTTTCCCATAATTCTCGAAAACTGTAAATGTCAAAGATATAGTGTTTGTTTTATTAAATAGCACTAAGTAAAAGCTTGTAACGATGAGCATTTCCATTTTGATCTGTTACGTTATAATACCGCCATATTGGATTATATAAGATCTTAAAATGTCATATTAATAAGAGGTTAAAGTCACATCTTCGTAATCTATCAATGATGTAGTTCTAACTAAGCTTGATAATGTTTGGAAAATAATTGATTATATGATTGGTCAAACTATCAGCAAAAAATCACGTTATCGAAATATTATAACTTTTTTTTATAATAAAATGTAACGCTTGTGACGTAATTTCCGGTCAAAGTTACATAGTGTGCTGTTTGCAATGGTCACGTGATCAAAAACCGCTTGTTGTAAACTACATTTGTACAAAACGGTCCAATGGATTCACTATGGTTATTGACATTGTATGTAAAGACTAGGCATTTTGAATAAGTAAGTGTACTCCAAAGACGCCATTTCAACTCTTCGCGTGACCTGATTCTCCAGTTGTAATTGTTCCATTCGACCTAATGTTATGATAAATAGTTATATTCTATTTCTCCATTTTCTCTGCTGCTATCGGCTGTTGGTTGATTTTTTATTGGTGTGGTATTCACCAGATGTCATATAGGATATAGAGGTTAACCAACTCAAGTCCGTGTATTATGAGCAACATCACTCTAGTCATTTACCTTAGCAAAATCCCGAGCCGAAGGCGAGTGATTTTCTAAATAAACAGACTAGAGCGATATTCGTCGTACTACACGGGCTTGAGTTGGATAATCTTTTTCTCACACGACACAATTGTTTTAGCCCTTATGGGACGATTTTCGCGTTACAATCTATATATTTGTCCATGGCTGGATGCGATTTGTAGTAACGACTTTAGGGGATCCCCCAAATTTGCGACGATTTGATTGGCCAAGTTTTTTCTCGACCAATCAAAACACTACAAATCAGGGGAATCCCTTAGAGTCATTACTACAACTCGTACTGTGAGAATGTACCTTAAGGATAAACATTGTTGTGCACGCCCTGACGTCACAATAGTGATGACGTCGAAAATGTGATGTCATCTCTTTGTGACGTAAGAACTGTGTTATAATATATCACTAGAGTATTACGATGACAATAATCAATGGCTAGGAAATGGAATTATCTGGGTTATATAGTGTGAGAAATAGAGGTTTTACCAGCGAGAGCCCATGTATTACGTTGAATATCACTCGAGTATTACTTTAGCAAAAGGACGAGCCGGAGGCGAGTGACTTTCTACATTATTGTACGAGAGTAATATTCGTCGTAATACATGGGTTGAGTTGGGTAATCTTTTTCTCACACTACACACACTAAAAATCTGTATATTTTTCCATGGCTGGTGAGGATAAACATTGTTGTACCCGAGCAGCTGGCGGCGTCATAGAACTATTGCTCCGGCACTGGAACGTCCTCTTGCTACAAAATATATAACGTCGAGACATCGCCGTTACGTCACAATACTGATGACGTCGATTGTTTGTTTGTTTGATTGGGGTTTTACGCCGTACTCAAGGTTATTTCACTTATATGACGGCGTGCCAGCCCAATGG
>JAUELC010326078.1:0-14308 GCA_031471745.1 Cryptochiton stelleri
ATAATTGCGTATGTGAACTTATAATACAGCCTATAGGGCTTTTCTGAATAATTGCTATTATGTTGTATACTGATTCGCGAATTGTCCTAACTGCCTTTGCTTAACTGGACTAGACTATGAACGTACTGAAGACACTAGGGACTGTTCAATGGATATTATACCAGAATCATACATTGACGGCTAGTTTGTGTCCAAATGTTACTTGTATATTATTATATATTATTGAGTGGGATGAGGTCTTATTTTATCTCTGATTTATCCAAGTCATCTTGACGTCAACCATCAAGGCATTTAGCTGGGGTCTTTAGTAGTCTATCGGATACAACTGACAGCTTTGTATTAGAAGTCTTTTATCTTTAAATTGATATTGGGAAATTGTTACGAATTGAATACCAACCTAAACAGTATAACACATTAAAGGGATTACGACATTCACGGTAGGAAACGCCTCATTTTGCTATAGAGAATACGTATTTTAAAAATTAACCGATTGTCCATTGGACAGACGAATAACGTTTACCAGACTGGTCATTGATTGTATAGTGCTAATATAAAAATAAAATAATAATAATAATAAAAAAGCGATTAATCTCCGTGTTTCATCCAAAAAGGATCGTTTGTAGGCATATTTCTTCATAAATGTAGTTATTGTGTAATTATATACTTTTACATTTTGTAAATATCCCAGTTTGTTATTATTGTATAACCTTGACGATCCTAGTAATAAAATATTTCCCATTGACATGACTTATTTGTTCGTATTTTGTGTTCTGTAGTAGATTTTGTTTCATTATAAAATGATTCGCTTCCATTCGTATTGGATTATTAATACCAAATTATAAGGAAATCACCAAATAATAAATGAAATGCATTATTGCTCTTATTGTATATACTGACTCGTTTGTCTAATGACCATATGCATGTGACGGTCACTTTACACAATAATCCGACCCGCCTCCCTTAGGTGAACTTGACTAGTTGGCTGAAGAAATCCGCAACGAAGTTTGTAAAGCTTAGTGGCACCATCAGTCGGATTCTTAAGAAATGTTGGCTCCTATATGAGCTCATCTAGAACCCCGTCGGGGAGCCGTGATATATTAAAATGGTTTGGGCGGTTAGGAGAAGACGTGGATTGTAGGCGAAAATATATCTATTAAGTGTTCATTTGCACTCGGTGTTATCTTTAGATAGCTAATTAAATTAGGCAAGATTTTGGTAGGTGCATAAACCACATAATATCGAGGCCTGTAGCACTATTCAGACCAACCAAGGCCATTGATCGGAACTACATCGAATATTATACAAGTATTAAGTAGTTTCCTTAATCAAAGCCAACTTAATGACAAGACATATATTCAGGAATATGAAATAAAATGTCAGTCAAGACACTATAAAATGGCTATATCAGTTGCCATATAAATTCACAGCTATTTAGTATTAAAATGTTTCTTGAAGATTAGTATATACTCTTGAGTAGGATTATTGTTCTCATCTCTCTCATTTTATCTCTGATTCATCCGATCAAATTGTCGTCTGAACTCAGTTACTGAAAGACAAACTGTCGCCTTCTTTGTTTCATTTATATGCAATGGACGAAAGACCTGTAGTTATCAGACGACAATAACTAATAATATGCAATTATGTTAACAATACAGATTCCGTGTCTCTCATCTTGATGTTAACGATCAACACATTAAGCTGGGGTAAGCTTTGTATTCGACCTTTTATCTTTAAAATGATAATTGCAAATTGCTCAGAATTGAACACCAACCTACAGAAGAGAATAGTAATTACGACATTCGTGATAGTAAAAGGGCCATTTTGCTTTATAACGTCACTATCGCAAATTAATTCCATGTCCTCTTGGACAGGCGCGTAAGCTTCGCTCTACTGCGGTCATTGTTCCACCACACAAAACAAATTGTGTTTTTTTTTTTGGTACATTATTATCAGTCCTAAGATTTGTTTAATGATAGGAATTTTGTTTTTCGAAAAATGGAGCATTTGTTGACATTATCCTTTTCACACATATAACTACTGTGAAATATTTATCTTTAAATTTATTTAATATCAAAAGTTTTATTATTATTTGTTATTCTCTATGAACGTAGTGAATAAATACTGCTCAATTACATTTAGTTGTTTCCACGTGTTACAGTTGTAAGTAGTAGAATCATTCTCATTACAAATTAAAATGAATCGTTTCAATTGGCAAAATATAATTGCGTATGTAAATGAATAATACCAAACAATAATGTAATTTTGAATAAATGAAGTTGAATTATGGCTCTTATTGTATATAATGATTCGCAGTAGTTATGTGGGTCGGTTTAGAAATTTATCAGAATTGTTTTAAGTGAATGGGACTTGATTGAACACACCGGCAGCTAAGTTCGATGAGTTCACTGCGATTACCAGTTGAAATGCTAATATAAGGTTGCCTCTAAAATGAGGTCATCTAGAACGCCGTCGGAGAGTCCAGACATATTTATTAGGCTTGGGGCAGTTAGTAGATGGCGTGGATTGTAGGTGATAAGACATGTATGAAGAGTCCATTGGTCCCCTTGAATTATCGTTGGATAGAGAATGAAATTAGATGAGGGATTGATCGCTGTACCTACAACCGCAGGATATCGAGGCGAGTAACTCTATTTTGGTCATCCAAAGGCATTACTCGAAACTATATCAAATACTGTATTGGTATTAAATGTTTTCCAATGTACTCCGTGATCTACCCAACCCAAACTCAGTTTTTAGTCACCTTCTCCGAAATAATCAAAGATAAATCAATGACAAGTTCTATACCTAATTACTTGAGGGGATATCAAATGTTAATGCAAGTCAAGAGACTCTGCACTTGCTATTGCATCAGAGCTATAACTTCACAGCTAATGCGTATGCATTTTTTTGTAGATTATTATGCACTATTGAGTAAGATTAAAGTATTTTTATATGATGTTTTTTTCGGATTCGTTCAATAAAATCTGTCGCCTGACTACATTTGTTATAAAATATTATGTCGTCTGCTTTGTTCCATTTAGACACAATGGATAAAAGGCACACAGTTATCAGACGGCAATAAATCATAATATACAATTATATTAAAAGTATATAATGTGTGTATTTAAGCTGGGGTCTTTTATACGTATGCCGGATACAACTGACGGATTTGTATTGAACGTCTTTTGTCTTTAAATTGAAATTGGCAAATTGTTAACAATTGAACACCAACCTAAACACGGCAGAGCAAGAAATTAAGGCAATCATGATAGGAAACGGCTCATTGTGTAGAAGAGGATACGCATTATAAATTAATCGATTGTCTCTTGGACAGGCGAATAACATTCGAGTGGTCATTCAGCGGTATTGTGCTAATATTTTTGAAAAAAGAAGAATGTATTATCAGATATTTCGTCCAAAACGGACCATTTTGGAGGCATATTCCTTTCAAAAATGTATATTGTGTAATAATATATCTTACAGTGTTCATCCAGAACCCTGTCTAGGATGCTTGGGCGGCTTGGAGAAGACGTGTGTTGTAGGTGAAACGATGTGTATGAAGTGTTCATTAGTCCCCTTGAATCCTCCTTGGCTAGAAAATTAAATTAGATACGGGATTGATTTTTTACCTGAAACCACAGGATATCGAGACATTCAGTTCTTTTTGGTCAGTCAAAGGTATTAATCGAAAGTAAATCACATAATATATCGGTATAAAGTGGTTTCCCTTGTTCTCTGTACACTGACAAGCTGGCTCATTTTCTACTCAAACCATAGTCACCTTCTCAGAAATGAGAAATGTCAGAAGGCAAATCAATGACGAGTCCTATATTCCATCACTTGCCGGGTTATACAATACAATGCGAAATCGAGGGACTCTGCAATGTCTATTGAAGCAGAATCATACATTCACGGCTATTGTGTGTTCAAACGTTACTTGTATATTGTTATATATTCTTGAGGAGGATAAGGTCTCATCTTTTATCTCTGATTCATCCCAGTCAACCTGTATGCCTCTAGGTAGTGAAAGACAAGCTCCTCTTTGCTTTATTTCATATATCTACACTGGGTGAAAGGCGCACAAAAGTTAAACAACAAATTACTCATATAAATATGCAATTATGTTAAAAGTACAGATTGTTTTTTATCGTGTAGTAAACCACCGAGGCATTAATCTGGGGACTTTATAAGGTCTATTGGATACTACAGAAGGCTTTGTGTTAAAAATATTTGATTTTTAAATTGATATTGGCAAATTACAAAGAATTGGCTACCAGCCTGAATATGATAATAGAGTAAGGGAATTACGGCATTCTTGCTGAGAACTGGCCATTTTCCTGTACAGCTGTGTCGAGTGCGCATATGGGATCGGGGTCGAAGATAAACAGAAGCACATGGTTGGACTTTGGTACTGGCCCTAACATAACTGTTATCCTGATTTCATTTTATTGAATATTTACAATATTCTTGGTGGAAATATGTCCAGAAATATCCAAACTAGACAACAGTTCATTGAAAAAGCCCAGCCATGTGCTTTTGTTTATCCTCATAACGACCCACATCTCATATGCGCATTCTTCACAGATATCTGGTCTAGTCGATGCAGCAGTCTGGTTTGAGACTCCATGTTTATAACACAATTAAAGACGTCCATTAGCAAGGCAGTTTTTGGAAACGACTAAATGTAAATTGTGTTTATTCAGGAGTGCAAAAAATACGCGATGCTGCAATCGATTTTGGCTCCTTACATTTACAATTCTTTGTAATTTGAATTTCATGTGAAAATGGCCCTGAAACAATTAGGTCTTTATGCTTTACTATATAATCACATGAGTTTTAAATATGTTTCTCAACAAATAAAAGTTAAGTTGTGTAGGTTAAGAAAAAGTTTAAGAATAACAAAAAGCCCTGAAAATTCTACCAGAATATTTCTATGAGGGCGACTCTACGTTGAATTCCAATGGTTTCTCCGGGCTTTATTAGTTTATAATTGTTTGCTCTTTATATTAACACAATAGTGTGTTTGCGGAATTTGTACAGAACTGGAGAGGGTAGCATGTCAAGTGACATTTTGTATACATGTTGTGCAGAACATCTCTGCCAACCGGCTGCTTCTTCTCAAAGGGAACAATATCGGTATTAAATATTTGTTTTCAATCATCGAAATGCCAGAACAGGAAGATTGCATAAGATCGAGAGAACATCAACAGAATAAATGACTGGTAATCTCGTTGTCACGCGACGGGACTTGGTGGTTACATCCTGGCAATATACTAGATTGACATCAAGTCTCGCCATGTGACCGCGAGATTTTTTCACCGTGGCTGCACCCACAGAACTCAGTGATGGAACCACATTGGGGTCTTCTTGGGATTGCTCGAGAACTAACTGTGTACAAACATCAAGGTGAATTTTATCAGTAGAATTCCGTTCCTGTTATTATTATAAGCACGTATAGAGGAAATGGCTGTCAACATGTCACAGTTATACAGAAATGAGTTAAATAAAGAAGCGTATTTCCAACAATTTATGTGTTTTCGTTTTGTTTTGATAACACTATCTTAGTAAGATCAGATACTAGGTTAGATAACTTTGTGATCTGAGATCCGTATGGAATCCGAACTCACGACATAAATCCCGGTAGTAAATGACGGCCACCAAGAATTCCTTGCCATTTCGCCTTCTATGGTCTGATCGTGATTTCATATTATACTGATAATACAAGCGGATCCAAGGGATACGGTTGTGATAACTATGACTTGAACACGAGCTTTCCCTGACAAACGAATGTATGGGTCTCTTGTCGATGGACAATAGTTAAAACTGATGCGATGCTTCTGGATAGATAGGATTACCTTCTTAATCAGAATGATAAACCGCCCGTATAATTGTTTGAGGCCGACTGTCGAACTTATATGTGTATAAGAAAAGTGTACCGGTGACTACGGAGATCACGGGTTTTTTTTTCTACGAGGCTTTTTCTCGGTTTCCGCTATGCATCACAGGCAATGTTAAGTCGTCATATAAGTAACATGCGCTGGAGAGCGCAGTTAAACACCAATCACACAAACACAATATATATAGTCCATTGAAGTTACACTTTATAAGCATGGACTCCACCACACACATGATTTAAACGGACCTTAAATACGGCGTTAGGCATCAAGTGAACAAATAGCATATCTGTGTTTACATTTTCATTTGCCTTGGTCTTGTATTGATGGACTTGTACTGAACATGTATCGACCCGAATACACAATAATCATATTGACCCCACAAGGTCTTTATCGACTGCATTCGTAATCTCTTCTCTAGACTAATTAACCGACTGACCAACAACGGTGGTCAAGTGGTAGAAGATACTTTTATCAATCGGTGGATCGCGGGATTAATCTCTGGCTAGTCAGACTTTTATAAGTAGTTCTATTTGTTTCTTCTTCGGTTCGGGTTAGAGCAGGGACTGATTTGTCCAGTGTCAGTGTTCTGTGACTGGATGCCATCGGATCTGGTATTGTCAATATCGATGTTCCCTTGTCACGAACTTCGCCCTGTCACAAGAGACAACGCCGGAACCCGGAACTGTCTAACATTTTATCGAAATTTAGGTGATGAGATGTGTTCGTAAAACCGTTTTGTCATTGCCCAATTGTTGAGTGAGGAAAATCGACGATCATATTTTCTGTTTCTATGTAGGCTATATTATTGTCTGGATGATGAACCGACGAATATCTCCGCGGTTGAATATTTCACAATCTTAACAGACTTATGTTCTTTTCGGTTGATTCGGTTTCTCTCTTTAAGTAGCAATTTCGCGTGTTTCAGAAATAAACAGCTATAAAAAAATAGATTCTTTATGGGGCACATAATTTAATAGAATAAGTTAATTTTAC
Organism: Cryptochiton stelleri; assembly: GCA_031471745.1. Taxonomy (NCBI): domain Eukaryota; kingdom Metazoa; phylum Mollusca; class Polyplacophora; order Chitonida; family Mopaliidae; genus Cryptochiton; species Cryptochiton stelleri. The sequence continues at coordinate 6,891 of JAUELC010326078.1, forward strand.
ATCGACAAAAGTCCTTGCGTTTTATAACATTTACAATAAGTTGTTTTTTTTTACATTTATTTGAACTCTATCACCTCCTCCGGATACCATATAACAACACACAGTATTTAATTTATATCAGCCTACATACACTAAATGATTAATATTGTATGGGAACAGCTGTTCCTACAATGTTATGGGTACTTCACCGTAGGCTTTACGTAGAACGAGGACGAACGCACTTGGAATACTTTGTGTTTGGTTTCAGTAGGCAATAGTCTACCCAGTTAAAACAGATAATACTTAATAGAATCTTTGGATCACGTTTTCCAGGCCGTACCTTTGAGTATCACTGAAAGGCATTTACTTATATCCAAATGGACAAACTAAATCAGTTTTATTGGCGTTGTTGACTTGTTATTTCAGTGGATAAAATAACTAATCTATCATAAGCTGAGTAATAAAACTGGTCTGCAGTTAGACAGATTACATCCAAACACCCAATCTCTTCCATCGGCTCACATGGCATTCACCTCTGTGGTGGGCTCAGCTCAGCCCTTCTTTTATTTCACGTGGCGTTTTGGTGACATGAAATAAATTTGAAAATGGCATAGGAAAAATTGTATGTTCTTGACGTATACTTACCGCAGATTAACAATCAAATTGAGCTTCAGTTGGGCTAAATACATCAAAGCCTCTCTCTGTTATTCTTTTAACACTATGTTTTTATCGTAGTTATGCACGGATTCGGTTGTTGTTGTTCTTGGTTAATCAACTGCGTTGACCTTTGTTTACATATATGTAGTAATATCCAATGACGTCATTGGTAATATCGCTGTGTAAGATGTACAAAATAATTCACTTGGTTGTCCTTTTCTGCATTAAATACAGGTTTAACAACAGTTAAAAGTGGTTATTTAAAGTATTTAAAGCTTCGTCAGGAATTGTGACCAAAATCTAAGCCGATCGCAGAGGTGTATGGGAGAGAAACGAATGACAACTCTTGCTTGGAGAGTGCTTTGAGAGTGCCAAACACCTACAAAAAGCCGGATGTTTGTATCAATCACTTTGAGATATTTGCTGATATGCGTCCCCGCAAAAAACAACAACAAACAATACAAAGCACCAAATACAAAAATGACGTCAAACCATGTTAAATTATTTCTGGTTTCTCCAGGAGACAAGACAACTCACCCACAAAGTCTCATCAATACAACTAATTACATTGGTCATCAGGAAGCCACGATATCAGCATAAACACTGAAAAGTCCGAATTGATGTGGAAAATCAGCTCTTCTATATGATGGAATAATCTCAACAAAAAATTGTTATTTCTGAGATACTGGACAAAGGTTGTCATAAAGTCAGGGCGTGTAACATGATGAAAAGGTAAATGGGCCATTCCGTCCCAGGGCGTGTGTACATAAAGATTCGTGTTTCCTGTTTGTATGTTTATGGAGTCGTAGGACGGCGCGAAAGAGCGGTGAAACATTAAATGTCTTATTAATACAGGTTACTTTATTTACAATACAATAAATTAGTACTGCAAAGCAATGCACAGCCTCACCCTTCATAAGCTCACTAATGAGATAATGGTGAACACTGTAATTCGGATCAAACCCTGTCCTATTCGGTGGCAATTGTTGAGATGGCGTCAACATCCGACTACATAACCTTGTCATCGGAAAAAGACAATTTCCTGCCAACCTTCCTGGTTAGAGTTTTCAACTCTCTCAGTGCACCAAGTACACACGGGCTTTTTTTCGGGAAATACATTATATCCACCAGTTATTCATTAAAATCCCTGGTACAGCTTTGCGCCACCTGTGCGTCTTGCGCCCTGGAGACACGACGCAGATTTGTTGCGTCATCTCGCACTTTAAATAAGCAAACTTTCTTTTATTTGCAACTTGTTTTCGCGTCATGCGCTTGACTTTTATATATCATTGTTTGACAGACATAAACGTTTCCTTCAGACGTAGACGCCTGTCCCGAAAACACAGCTCATCGGAGTTTTTTTCGATCGCGTCGAGCATGGAACGAACCAAACATTAGAGGGCTTCCTAAATCCCGTCAAAAATATATGTCAACACGTATGAAATAAAATGTGGCGCGTCACGCCTTGAGAGGGTACGCGCCTACTTTTCATTACCACGCGTTTTTGTTTTTGTTCCAGTCGCGTTAAAGGTTAAGTTAGTTATAGTCTGTACTGAATATGCTACTGCGTTAAACGCGAATCAAAAAATACTGAACCACAACCTGGTGTCTTGAATTACAAACTGTAACATTATTCTGAACCCAACGTAGAAAGACGTTCTGACCACACAAATCTGTTTTCTATAATGAATCTGTTAACAATACCATCATTTTCCACTCGAGAAGTATATTGTTCTGCAACGAAGGCCATCTGAATCGATTCAAGCAAGTACGTATCCGTAATCAATCAATAAGTTTACATCTACACCATACTCATTTCTTCGGAGCTATGTTATAAGTGTATATAGCGCGAGTAATGAACTCCAATTGAAGGACAACCGCTGTCAATCAGTTATTAAGATAACGAATTTGAGAGGAGAGACAGTACTTTATTTTAAGTGTAATCAAAGTGTTCTGAGGCGAGTACGTTTCCAATTAACAAGCTTTATGCCGCAGAACGGGTTCTATAGGACTATGTTATTTTTGTGTATATAGTTTGACTAACGATCTCCAACTAAGGGACAATTCTACACTATGAGTTTATAAAACTAATAAATGTGAGACAAAATAAATAACATTGCCCAAAATTATGCCAACTTTTGTAGTAATACTGAAGCCATATTGTGGCTGCGCTCTGGCTACGGGCAGCATGTTCTGAGCATAACCATGCTGTCTTTACTTAGAACTAGAGGAACATTAATTTTCCAACAGAGCAAAACACTTCACATCTTATGGTTTGTGTTATGGAGGTTATTTACTGTTGGAGTATTCTGCCGTCATATAAGTGAAATACCCTTGAGTACGGCGTTTTACAATGAATCAGTCAATCATTCATAGTTGGGGCAGCACCTGAATCATAATTATAGTAAATTCGTAGACAATATATTTTTTACAGCTCGTATGTTCCTTGTGATTCTTTCTTACTCATAATTACGATACAATTCCTCAATAATTAAACTAATGAAATTGATCGTAAAGAAAAACAAAAGACCATGGTAATTGTATATAACAATATCAATATTTATTATAAAATAAATACATACGAATAATAATAATACAGGTAATAATATATACAAAATATACACAGTGTGTGATACCTACAAGTGATAATGAATGGGAGCAAAGTCTAGTTCACAAATAAAACTTTGGCCTCCTAAATGGTCCTGGATGTTAAAGAATCCTCTCAGTGAATGTATCGATCCACGCAGGGAATAATAACCCCGATACACAGTTTCCATCTCCAGGAAGCTAGAACTCTATATGGGCTGGTAAATTCCGGCAACAGTCCCTTAAACCGCAGATGTAGAAATAAATCCAGCCACCATAAAATAACGCAGCGTTTGTATCGATCTCATTTCAGAAGACGTACATTCACGTGCGTAAAAGTTCCTCCATGGATAATAGTATGTAAATGTCTCATGGACAGTGAAAGGCTCAGATTATAAATATAGATTACTGTTAGAAATTCAATATCGCATAATACGATCTGGCAACAAATTTGACTGAATATAACTTGAATAAACTTCAAGAGTACATATGCTCAGAAATAAATGCTCCCAAATAATATGCTCCAACACATGTATGGTACTCCGTAAACACAAATAAAAATCTCCCTTAAAAGTGGTTGTTTTTTTTAAATATATAGTGTGATAGAACTTTCCACTAATCATCATTTCAGAAAATAGTATAACAATGCAGCATACAATTTTCGTCAACATACTTTCCCAAACAAAAGTGTTCCAGATCATTCTCAAAAAAAACAATTACAGAGCTGTGATCTATACACAGTACATGGTATGTACAGGATTTTCTGGATCATTCCCTAATTAGAATAAAAAAATCAAAAATGGGCGTGTCCAGTGACCAGCTCAACTTTAGAACAAAATCTTAGAAAGGCTATTCTGAACAGCACTTTTACATTTATTATGTACAGGTATGAGAATATTGCGTAAAAAATCAATATGGTTATACCGCACATGTTAGATGCTGCCTGTCGGTAATGTAGATAAGTAAACTGGTGACTTAAGATGGCGGTTGGTTTGTCCAAGGTTTCCCTATGACTTTCCGTCAAACACCGTCAATGCAAATTCGTCAAATAAATGAAATACTCAAATAAGTCAATTTGATTCAACTTCAAAGGTCAAAAGACGTACATACTGTGGCAAATTGTTGTTCATAGTACCAACTTATATCTTGTTTATCACAGTACTGTCTCTGTTAATTATAATGGATCACGTTCAGAAAGTTTATCGGCTATTTTTTACTATAACAACCCACATGAAACTATGCAACCAAATTGTATTCGTACGCGTTTTTACTGTGGGCTCTCTTACGAAATATGGATATAGACGTGCGAAAGGAAACAAGTTGCTGAAGCAATTAGATTGGTTAGCTAACGCACTTGCTGGATCTCAGAATAGCTTTACCCTTTCTCTATCCAGTGACGTAACAATTATTTAACGCCATAATCTAACCCCGTAACCGTATCGTCTCCCTCTCATGTCTTCCATCTTTTTTGGTCTCTATTTTTTTTTTGCGAATAAAATTGATCTTTTTATTTTTCGGTTAACATTTTCACCTTTCGATTCAAAGCTCTGTTATGGATCACCAAACAAAAATAGCATAACCATACGTAACTTTAGTCTGACCGCCTAAGATTTAATCCTTATCTTCCGTGGTAATTCAAGATTGTGTTAGGGCAAGGTTTACTGTAGGTCTAGGTTTATGATAAATTATACTTTATTCTTTTAATCATCTATTGTGTTTGCTACTTACATTACCCTGTCTAATAACACTTGTGCGGGCGGTTGGATGGAGCTTCCTGTTGCCCTGGTGCTCTCAGAGCTAATGGGCAACACGAAGCTGATCTATTTTCGGTGTCCTATTGCCCTTTGGTTGTCTTGTATCTGGTCGTTGTTTGTTGCCAGTGGCGTCCGGGTGGTTTCCGTCCCCCACTGGGCTGGCACAATAAGTAAAATGACATTAAGTTCGGCGTAAACCCCAATCATGTAAATGAAACCTGAGGAGGAAACGTGTCCATTAATTGATTTATAAACTAATTAATTATGGATTACCATAAACAAAACAGAAAACATGTATCCAGTACACTGATAAAGCTGAAAACCATATTACGTGTGTCTAACTTACATTTGAATAAACTTTACCAAAACAAGTTCTCACGCATGTGGTAGCCCATGTTGATGCCGATAAGTGAAAAGTGTTCCCCATGCCTCTATTATACTCCTTATTTTTTAATTTACATTTGCAAACAGTTTATTTTTCAAATTGTTTGTTGTAATGCAATGTAAATTATAACCGACTCTCATTTTCTTCTTGCTTTTAACTAGGCACACTATTCTAATATGCTACTCTTAAGAGGGGTAATTACAATGATACTGTTACAGAAGCCTGCCTAACCGTATAAACACGAGTTCAAAACTCAAGTCAAGGCGCCAAATAACAAGATTTAAAGTCATTTTTGGTGAACTTTTAACAGATAACAACACGATGGTCCCGATGTCCCGATGGCCACATAGTTTAAAACTGCTGTGATAGCTTGTCTCCGAGATTGTCTCAGAGTGGCAAGAGTAATCAAGGTTATTTTCATGTCACCTGTCTAAAATCTGTGTCGTTAAATGAGATGACGTAATAATCGAATCGAAACGGGTCAAATAATTTATTTTAAGATAATGAGTAACCAGACACAAAAGAGGATACTTCATTTCGTCATGTGATAGAGAAACTTTATCAGTGTATAAATTATTTCCTGAAGTAAATGATTAGAAAAACTGGTAACAGTCTTTAACACGAGGAAAACTTTTTGACATTACCCCAGTTTGTTAAGAAGCCATCATCAGAAAAAGTACACCGTTAAACAGAATTTTCACTCGAGATGATTATTTGCCTGTAACCCAGGCCGAACTCAAATGGCCAAATTACAAGATGATGTTATTTTGGGGCACTTTTAACAAAAAAGACAGTCCTGATGACCGCATAATATGAAACTGTTGTAATGGCTTGTCTACGAGATTGTCTCGCAGTGGCAAGAGTAATCACCGTTATTTTCATGTCACATTTCTGAAATCTGTGACGTTAAATGAGATGACCTTAGGATCTAATCCTATAACCGCATCGCCTGAGAAACGATCGCCAAACTGTCCCATTACTATTTTTACTTTTTTTGTCATTGATCGATCTTCCAGATTTCATTTTGTTCATATAAAGATTCAGACCGCCTTGATGGATAACCCAAATAAATGAATCCCTCTGCAGAATCTTTATTTACATACGATTTACGTCACCTTCACCGTGAGTAGGGGGGTCTACAGACAATAACACTGTACAGTGCTCAGTTGGCTTATCCATATCCCATGTTTGTAAAAGCAACCATTCTTTCAAATGCAGCCCCCTCCCCCGTACGCATATGACAGACAACTTTAACAATTGGCTCTACGAATAAAAGTGATGAAGACATCGGAAAAAATATTTGGTGAGAACAGCCTTCCATTATGTTAACAATTGCTCGAAACAAACCTTCTTGGTTTCATCAATTTGATGATTCAGTCGAGATTGAAAAACATAGACAGGCCAAAACTTGTCTTTTTCGGCGAAAACTGATCAAATGACGTCAAAATCTGCCTATAAAAAAAAGTTTTTCTTTTCACCTTTCTGGTTCGAATTTTCTCTTCTTTGATCAAATGATTGTTCTTCTCTATGGAAAAGATCATTACTTATTCGTTGCAAACTCAATTATGGATCACTATTATAGTGTAACAGGTTTGTTTTAAAGTCTGGCCTTTTTACGATGGCAACTTAAGTTTTTGTCATGGCAAGTCGCGAAATTTGCTCCTGATTTACATTATAATAAAGAAACAATTTGATGTGTATTTCTGATAGTTTTGCCGTTATGGTTACATCACTTAACTAAATTTCTGTCATGGGGTATTGTAGTGAGTAAAAGTGACATTGTTTTCAACATAAATGGCATCGTATTGGGTAACATTTGCCAGTATAAATTGGCTGCATGAGTTAAGGTCGTCCGTCATTTTGCTTGATAATTCCTAACCGTTTACGCAAGCAACAATTCGTGATTTGAATACAAATTGATGTTTATATAAGTCTACAAATTGCAAAGTTTAAATAATTTAATTAAAACAATTACATGTGTGGAAGGATTTTACGATGTTTGAATACCTACTCCCGGAGAGTGATGGTGTACAAATCGGCGAAGGGAACAGCTAAAT
>JAUELC010326189.1:0-14308 GCA_031471745.1 Cryptochiton stelleri
CACCACGAGTGGTCTCCACTTGATCCCGCTAGGGGGCGCCACCACACAACAACAACAACACCGGAACTCCCCTGCGCATGCGCACTGCCACCGGAAGTCTGCTCCACACTGCTCCGCCTGCTCCACACGAATGCGAGGGATACGACTCGGAGTACACTACTCTTTAGTTTATGGACATTGAAGCTAAAAAACGTGCCGATTTGGAACAAAACAAAATAGAACCCAAGTGTTGAGGGAGCATGATATGGCTCAGGCCAAATTGAATGCTATAATACAGATAGAATCAGAAGAAAATAGCTACAATCCTGAGGTTATTGTTCCCACAATAAATAAAACAGATTATGTGACAAACTTTTTCGAAACTCAATATAATAAATATAAACAATCTAAAGACACTGAGGCACATCAATCTTCACCTCCACGACATCCATTAGACAGAAATGCCAACAGCAGTCTTCCAACGAAAATAGATTGTAATGTTCCATATACCCCAAACTTAAATGTGAATGCAACGGAATTTGTGCCAGTGCTTCAAGAATATAGTGAGACTGTTGAACCACACTGGGTTAGTGAACCTCAACATCAAGCATGTGGTTCTTCGCCGATAAACTCTGTACAAGAAAACTCTGTAGTAAAGAGCCGATCCAATGAACTAGAAAGTGTTGTGAAACTTCTTACAGAACAAATTTCCTTGAGTAGATTGCCTTCGTGGAGATTTTCATTTGAAACTCTTATAGCCAGAAAGTGTCTTCCTGGCTGTTAAACGGTGTATTACTTAAATAAGTATCTGGGTGGTGAGACTTAAGAGGCATTAGAAGGTTATCTCTTGTTAGCCACGGATGACGCCTATGTGGAAGCGATGCGTCTACTAGGGCAACGCTATGGCGATTCATTTGTGGTGGCAAATGCGTTTCGTGATAAACTGGACGTACGGCATAAAACTACTCCTCGTGATTGTTTCGCATGGCGTAAACTGTCCGACTTCTTGAAACAATGTGAAATGGCTGTGAAAACTAATTCTAGTTTGTGTATTCTAAATGAAGATAGAGAAAATCGTAAGATTCTTATAAACTTACCCGACTGGCTAAAACTGCGATGGGGTAGATTTGTGGCCAAGAGGCGTGAAATCTATGGTGACCTCCCCTTGTTTTCAGAATTATCCCGCTTCATTGCAAAGGAAGTGAGAGTAGCTTGTGATCCAGTCACGTCTCCTCACAGTCTTAAATCTATTGAATCTGAGAGATAATCAAATACAAATAAAGGTGTAAAAAAACAGAAATGTCGGTCACCTGTCATTTGCGACTGTCTGGGGTGAATCAACACATGACATCAAATGCATTCTGTGTAAAGGGTCACATGACATTGATACGTGTAAGTCGTTCATGACAAAGGATCTCCAAGTAAGAAAGAACGTAGTTATTGAAAATGGACTGTGTTTCGGTTGTCTGAAACCAGGCCACCGAACTAAATGATGTAAACTAAGACTAGTGTAGAACATGCGATAGACAACATGCTACCTCTCTTCATGGAGACGTGCGTAAAATCAGTGACGTTTCTTCTCAATGAACTGCTACAAAGAGTGAAAAAGGGTCTCAGCATGTTGGTATAAGTCACATGAATGAATGTGGGAGTAGTTGCAAATACTGCATGCTTGTTCTGGTTTGGGTGTCACCTGAAGACAGACCTTCTGTAGAAGTACTTGTTTACGCACTACTTGACACTCAGTGTGATACAACATTTGCGCTTGATAAAACCTGTGAGAAACTTAACATTCAAGGAGTAGACATAAAACTTATTCTGTCTACATTGGCAGCAGAGAATCAGGTTGTTCCAGCTCGCAGAATAACTGGACTTACGGTACGAGGTCACAACAGTTCCCAAAGAATTACATTACCTGTATCATACACCAGGGAAGTTATACCAGCAAATGTGTACCATATTCAAACGCCGGAAATAGCCAGGAGTTGATGACATCTGAGTCCTATTGTAGATCCGCTGATGTCATTGTCCTGTGCAGACGTCGGCCTTCTGAAAGGTTATAACTGTTACCAAGCCCTTGCTCCCCGTAAAGTGATTGCGTCGTTGGGCAGTGAACAATACGCCCAAAGGACGGATTTCGGGTGGGGTGTTGTTCACCCCAGCCCCTCTGAGAACTCTGCGGATGTGTTCGGTGTAAGCCACCATATTTTAACTACAAGCGTAAATGAAACTTTTAGTGACTTTCAGATTTCTTTACAAACCAGCATCAAGGAAGCACACGAGATGTATCTCGTATGATGGAACTTGACTTCGGTGAACGCTGTGCTGGTGAGGCTGCCATGTCACATGATGAACGGCGTTTTATTGCCATGATGACGGATGGAATTCATCTCACTGACGATAATCATTATGAGATACCACTTCCACTTGTAAGTCAGGAGACCAGTTTACCGAACAATCGAAGCCAAGCCATGCGTAGACTGAAACAGTTAAAGTCACGTTTCATCGGGGAACCCACATACAGATAGGACTATATTTTATTACATTGCATATTTCTCTATATGTGTATACCTTTATAATATTATATATAATTAACCATCTCGTCTCTTATGTAGGTATTCTGGGCCCGGTTAATACCTCGACCAGATGATCAATCCTATACATAGGTCATACATATACATACAGTAAATTGTCCGTATGGATCGATAGTTGCACGCTTTCTTTCCGAAGAAATCACTCTAATTCAAAACAACGAGTTCATATATTAAACCATTTAATGTATATATAATATGGTAATCAAATAAAGTATAACATTTAAACATAATCAAGTCCAAGGCAATAATAACGTTTTACTTACAGTTTTTCCACATTATGCCACGCACATAAGTACATCAAGCTTCAAATGTACTAATTAATTAATATCAAATACTTTCCCATAACTTAACCTATAAATCCCTATAAATAAACGTCTGTCTTCATGTTGAAACTTCTAGTCATTGTCTCAATGATTAACTTGTCTCCTTTGTGTAACTGGTTCCTTGTCTATACCATTAGCCGTCCACCCTCAATTGTGTCCACATACCAACTCCTCGATTCAAACCTGTTCCAATCCCCAATACTCATTGAAACCTGATCGATCTGATTGGCCTAATGTATCACATGACTAACTACGTCACATACACAAGAGATCTAACTTAAATCATAACACTTTCACCATATTATTGGGCAAACAGTGAGGAGAGAACTCTTCTAGCTGAATTTATCGGCATGGCAAAATCAGAGGTTCAGCCATAAAGTTATATCCCTCTACACACAGCCCTCACAATGGAAGACATAGCACTTGTTTTAAACGAAGTGAGGCAGAAATGTAATATTATCCCTCTAACAGATAATCAAGATTAATACTAATTAAAGCCACTGCTCGACTTTTTCACGGCTGTTTATCGTGATATTCCGGCCGAGGTAAGACACTGCTTGAAAAGTGGTACATGTATTTGAATGGTCTATTCGTTACGCTATACCACTTTGTATGAGAGCCGAAAGGCAGTAAGCGTGACAAGGGTAGTTGCAAAGTTTGTGGTGATGTCACCCTTACCACGGCAAGATGGTGGAACACCGGTGGACGTCTTTGTTAATTTAAAACGGAATTGTTTCTGTGTCGCTTGCTGCTCAGTTCAACTTGATAGAGCAGCAAATGGATGCCCAGGTGTCATACATTGAATGACTGGGGGTATAAGTCCCAGTGTATGCAGTTATGCAGTATGTTACTGCCACGTGAATCGCATACTCAAAATGACTTTAAATACATCAATACTTAACAAAAACTCATGAATTACATTAAACGAGAATATTCCGAGAGTGTATCGGTCAAGGCTCCTATATTTACCGATTATAGTATAGTCATTGACAGATGCAATTGCATTCGCAATAAAGCCGCCAAGTTGAAACAATTACATTGTTGGATTACGTATTAAACATATGGTCATAAAATTAAGCAGTATTGTTGCAGACGGTAAGGGATCTTCGACTGTAGCTTCACGCCAAAGGTTATCGTCTCGGTTTGACATTCAGATACAGACAGGCCGACGTGATCAAATATTCAAAACTGTAATAAAAAGTAACGATGCAGATAGAATGGGACAGTATATATTGTTCGCTGCAAGCCATATTTCTACATAACTCGGCATTGATCTACTAGCGTATTAAAGTAAAATAGCAACATGTCTTCCAGTGTTGGACACTTCTCCCACCACTTATATCTAGACGATCAAATGTCGAATTACCAATTCCTGTATTGAGGGGGAAAAGTTATAATATCGTCGCTTTCGTTTGCACAGAATTGAACCCAAAATTTACAATATTGACGCTGAGTATCTCCCCAGAAAATAAATAAATAAATAAATAAAATGGTGTTTACACTATGATACACACAGAAACATAATGCCGGGGAAGTTTCGATACAGGCGCGTTTACACACATACCCTTGACACGTTGTAGCACTTGCATGGGGAAAACATTGAAGAACACAGCTTCTGCCGAATAAAATATTTTGCGTACTTTACACATCATGTCGAGAAATGACTGTTGCCAATTTTAGAGACTTACATATAAAAAGACGAAGCCTAATACTGACAGTCTGTGTATATAACTGAATAAAATCATAAATAATGCCATAAATATCGCATCACCATATCAAATTCACAAGTTCGCGTGGTTTGGATCAAACCAGAATTTTGGTCTGGCAACAATAACGTCTGCATAGATTGGGTCCTTAAGCCATACAGCCAGAGGAAATGTAACGAATAAAGAAATATCTGTCTACACACTTGTTGCTGCTTACACGTTTTCTTCCACGAAATACCGGGCTACAAATATGAAAGCACTTAGATGTCATAAGATTGTGTGCTCAATGTGCTATAATCCAATTGTATCAATTATTTAGAACTATAATAGCAAAGGAACGAGTGGATGGATCGGCTAGTGCCACATTTATGGGGGATAAATACACATTGCATGTGTTATGTCTACCACATTGCCTCAAAATGATCTGGCCTCACAAACTTTACCTTGTTTAGTATAACATGTCACCTCAGATTATTAACCTTTCAGATTTGACATATCCTATTAAGAAGAAATGTTATGCAAAGTATTTACGTCGACGTAAACTTTACCCAGTTGGATCGCAAACAGTATTTGGGAAAACTGTGTAATAGTTGTAGCTAAATCTATAGCAGCAGATCGGTAACGGGTAAATGTGTACCAGGTCGCTTTCATGGTTGATGAAATGGTACTTGTGTATGCATGTGAGAATCGCCTCATTTAGCTTTAACAAAATATGGCCCAATCCCCTTGATTGAACGACCGTCTGGAAAACCATGCGCGTATCAAATAAAATAATGCGGATAAAAGCTCAATATAATACAGATTTATTTCAACCTGTTCCAGAACCTGATATGAACTCATCAATCCATGAAACTTTATTTTGATCTAAAACGAATTTACAATGATTGATAGTGGGCTGGAAGTCTCTGTGTCGATTAATTTGGCGTCCTATCAGACGAGGTATTCAATCAACTGTACAACCGAGAAACGCCCAAATATGTTGCGGTTACATTTCATGTCTGCATCAGAAGTGACGGATTTATTCATATTTTATGAAAGTTATAATGAAATTAATATTGTAATATCTATTGATATCCGTGACCTGAATAAACCGTGTGCCAATGTCATATCAATTGATATCCGTGACCTGAATAAACCGTGTGCCAATGTCATAACAGGAACCAGCTGTGTGGTCACCAACACTTTACACATCAGTGACCTTCCTTGCATGGTAATAGAATGGATGAGTTGGTAGCTTAAATAAAAATTCAGTTTCAAGAACATATTTAAAATGCATAATCTACCATATTGAATCAAATAAAGCTGTAAATAAAGATGTAATATACACTATATAATATATAAAAAAAGCATCGAGAAAAAAAATAAACAACGGGCGCACAATAGCTCTTATATTTTTAAAAAAATCAACACGTAATACAATTTCGAAACTTGTATCCGGTTAATCGCATGGAGAGCTATTCGTTTTGCAAAATATTATATAAACCCCGTATTTCTCGAATGGTCTATGCAAATACAGATATTATAATAAAGAAAATGGGCAAAAAGAAATACCCTGTAATAGTCCAACCTGCTGAAGAGGCAGATATGCCCTCTTGAGTTATGTGCTTCCCCTGTTATCCGAAGCGTATTTAGGACGATTGATCGCTTGCAAACTGAATGGCCGAGTAATTCGAGGTCGCGTCAGACGAGACATTCGGTTTCATTTATAACCCTTAGTCTCCGTTATATTCCATTGTTGGGACGTGATTGGAAAGTGTAATCGTGTCGTACATTAGGCATAATGCAACTGTCAATATCAACAATAGGCTATTGCCTCCAAACATCATTGTGTCGAGGTCATCGCAGGTAGTTCATAGGGTTTCTCTCACTTCCGTTGAATTTAAGAGTATTTATACACTGTGGTAACGTATGTTTAAGGAAGATATGGCCCAACCGCTGACTTATGGTGGTAAAAGGAAAAGTATATAACATCAGTTGTTATCATAGTCTGATTTTTGTTTTCAAAACTGCGATTGGAAAGTCTTAACGAATTTAATTCATTTTTGCTTGGTGTATTTATGTATTAAAAAATATAAAAGGGACTCTGAAACTGATCGCAGTTCTGTAAAACAACCTCTAATTTGTATTGGTCTCTCCAACAGAGGGACTGTTGTGTTAAGTTTGCAAAATGTATGTTTTACTCTTTAATTATTAAAGTGTTTCGTGATATTTGCTGATGGCCGAAACTCGTTATAGCTTGTACACATTAAGAGCAGTTCGACTACCCGCTAGTAATTGAGTACATTTTGATGGATGGGTTGCTCTTTACATAGCTATGTTAAACTAACTTTATCAGTTCAATCAAAGCTTCACTTCACATCATTAGGCGTATATTGTATACATAAATAGTTTTCCTCGCCAGATTTAATGTTCATGAGAAATATGATTTCCATCGTAACAGACATGCGAAAACAAGCAAAGCTTAATGGGTTAATGACGAAAAAGGTATATTTGGAAGAGAACACAACTCATACAGAACTGCCTGTTCATAGGTTTAACAAAAAGTATATAAAGCAAACTTTCTATATCTAACTGAACGGTTTTTGTCTGATTGATGCCTTATGTTTAATGTTTTTATTTTTCCAGTGATATGATGGCGGTTGCAGTATTAATGGTGTAGTGAACAGGATAGACTATCAGACTTCAGAAAATTATTGGCAACTACCACACAGCTTTATAACCGAAAAACGATGGCGATGGCGGTCTTTGAACTCGTGTTCCACATGGTTAGGGGAACATCGATTGTTAACATACAAGCTAAAGTCATGCAGGCACTAGCCACGGAAGCAGTTCATAAAGGAGGGGAAAGCTCATATACAACAACAGCTACACACATATCATTGGGAATGAGAATAACAAGGGAAATACATCGTATAATACATCGTATAGTCCTGAAATGGCCAGTGATAAATGTTAATAGAGCCGAAACGTGTAAACAATTCAAAGCAAAAATTGTTCTCAAAGGCGTGTGATGAAAGCCGCTGGCATTCACGGTCTTGTGGAAAAAACGAGATGGGGTTTGGGGCCTATAAACTATATAAACGATATATTTGACAGTTTATTGCCGTTCGAATTGAACCATAAAATGTACTGAACGCATGATGTTTTTCGTGAAGATGGACATTTACAAATACGCTAGGGTCAAATGTAATCAATGTGATACACCCAACTAGTAACAGAACAGACGCATCACAAAGTACATGTATGCATAGGCATCTACAAATATTATCGAAAGGTAATTGCACTTAGTGAACGTTATCGAATGTTATTTTATATATTACACCATGTGTTTCCGGGATGCAGTAATACATCCCCGTAGGGCAGGAAAACTGATGCACTCCATCTGGTATGCAACCTTAAACGAATGTCATAACTGAAGGTATTTACGCCTTTTCTCCTAGTATAACCTCGGCACACTTATTCAGCTCGGAATACCAGAAATCGATCACTTTCATTTCTGCTTTATAATAAACTACCTGATTCAACTTTCGTTCACGTTACAACATCGGAGTATACACTGGAGCATATGAGTGTCGGGTAGAATTCCTCGATTAAACGGACTCCAATTTATCGGAATGGCGAATTTTAGCCACATATTATGTCACTTTGGATAGAAGTTGGGAATTCATTTCCTTGACGAGGACATGACCTCCTCTTAAATAACATGTCCTATATCTCCTTTTGTGGTGGACGTTTTCCTCATTATTATCTCCGATAACCTCGTGTTTCGCTAGACGTCCAATTGGTTCCCTAATATTATGCCATGTTTAACAAAATAAACCAATCCTCCCAGAGAGAAGCGAGTAGAAGTCGAACAAATGTCAGAGAGGACCTACTCTAGCTAAAATACAATAGCCATATTCAGATCTGCCGCCTATCAATTAAATACCTACTTGGCAAATTAGCTTCCAACAAGGTAACTGATCTCATGAGATAGTTTATAGTGAGAACTCCGCTAGATTGGACAGGTTTTCGCTTGTTGTCCATTCATCATAGAACCATAGCCACTTTTCAACCTCAGAACATATTTTACAAAACAGGCGTCAATTTTTCAATTTACGGATATGTACATCTAAAAATTAGATATGGCTATATGAAAGGAGGGTGCGGCTCAGGGAAAAATGTAATTTAAACGAATAGCAAAAGTTAGGTCAAGCAAATCTTGTATCACACGTCCGTTATATATCAGCATATGCTAAATTGTAGATATACAGTTTTGTAAAATTGTAAATACTTTAATTATGTTTGTGTTGCAGCATGTGATGCGTTGGAGGCACGCAAATGTTTCTCTCTTCATTTATAAAAAATATATATATATATACAATGACATATTAGTAGCTGAACCCTTCATAGGCCTACATCAATTTCGTTTTTTCAAGACAGATGTGTTTTGGTCTATTCGTTGGTTTCCCGTTTAAAGTAGCCCTCAATGGTATTTCGCTTACTGCTATCGCACTGTCCATAAGTGGCATGGCATCCCGGAAGGAAACCTAGTACAATTAACTCCGTAACCTCAGAAGCCCCACGTTGAAATCCCCTAAACCAGCAAGACGAAAACATCTTAAATCCTGACATTGGTCCAGGATCTATTCTAAGTCACATAGATTGCGAAGTGGTAATTCTACCTCTAGCAATTACTTGTGGGCCTTCGCTCACCAAAACAATGTTTTAGATGCATGTATTATCGATGGCAAGTTTTTACTAGGACTAGTTTCGTATGGATGGGGGGACAGCACTTCAGTATATAAAACATTCCTACGTTTAAATCTATACAGACTGCAAGTTAGATCCAGTCTAAACTACAGGTTCATAGTATACGGTCTAAATGTGGCACCTGCGGTCATATGCGAAACCAAATAATAGCCAGGGACTTCATTCTGTGTATTGGAACGTTGTGAAAGTCACCTGTCCGTACCGCTAAAGTTAAATTAACCATTGAACGATAAAACTTTATCTCGTATGCCCTATAAAACATAAAACATACCTGGGAACACTGTAAAAAGCTGAATGTTGGCTTCAGCATCAATTATACCATAATTTGATGGAAATTGCAAATAAAGTGTTGAAAATATACTACATTATTATACTGTTTTTTTTTTTGTTTTTTTTTTTTAATAAAGCCTATATGTATAATGTTTTACCCTTTAAATAAAGCTCTAATCAATAAACCAATCACTCACACATACAACCGACGTACATAAAAGCTTTCGTGATTTTTACGCTTTAGACCACAATTCAAATTGTATAACGTCACATGTTTATAATATATTTTGGACCGTAATACAAATGATACTATTATATTAAGTCAGATAGCACAACTCGCAGTGTTTGTGACCATATAGTTGTTGACTGCAGAACAATGACACATGAAAAACACCGATCCGCAAATAAAAAAAATTGGCAACAGCATCATATTTGGAGGTGTGATTGAAGGGGAGAACAGACTTGACAATGCTTATCTTGTTCGTTCCGAAGAAACTATGTCTGACCAAGCGTTTAATAACAATCCCATAGGGATGTCGGTAGCTTGTCGGAATTCAATGTTCAGTGTAGAGTATTCCATTTATCACGAGTCGATCTGATCATGGAGAATATGTGTAAGCTAGACTTGGCCATTTTTACAGTTGTTCAACTTGTACTCGCTGTCCCGAATAGTTTGTTTTAATTCTGCACGGTCGATGACATTGAATACACCAGTCGCCTTGGCAATGAATAGGGTATCGCCCACATTGACGGGAAAGACAATCATGCACTTCAACATGGATTACGGCCAGCCTTTTCATAATTCAGAATACTGTGTCTCGGGTCAATTTGATTTGATTTGATTTTAGTTTATCCACCATATTAACATTAAAATACAATTAATTTAAATGAGGAAGGAATATTTAACATTCAAGCATAGGTCAGAAATATAAACTATGAAATGTATTGATGAATTATAATAAGAAGGCAATGAAATTTTCTTCAGTCTTAATAGGGAAACGCATAACTGTGTGATATTCTACAACCGGATTCATACGTGATCGCTCGCAACACGGTTGCATTTATTTATCTACAAGAGTATTTAGTAAACTATTGTTATGTGAATAGCGAATTCACTCGGCTGGTTTTACGTTACAACGCACTAGTTAAGAATAATTATATTGCAAGGTTTACATACCAGTCCAGACTGTACTGCCGTATCATGTTATATGAGATTAAAACGCTCAATCACTCACGCAATCAATCCGTTTTACCAACCATAAATTTAGATCCCCCAAAAAAACCTTTGTAGGGTAGTCAATAGAACAAGTTTTATCATAAATATATACAGACCAGGGAACATTAAAATCAATCCTATTTAACATGCATTTCTGTGTTGATACATGTCGCACGGCCATTGCTAATGTGTTCGTACATCATAAAATACAATAAAAAACACAGTTGACTGACGAATTGTTGTGTGCATTTGATTTATTTACATGTATCTATATTAACATTTATAAATACTTGTATTCTGTATTTTTCGGAAATATTTCCTCCGTAATAATAGCATTGATGTATTCATATAGGCCTAGTATCTGCTTATCGCTGCTATAAATATTCGTTTCATGGGCGACATGGTTTTAATACAAAACAACAGGTTAGCCACAATATAGTGCTTGTTGTGGCATTTTTTGCTTACTCGCATTTGGTATCGAAATTCTATTGATTGGCCTGATTTGAAGGCTCGTTAGATCCCAAACTGTACCGGAGTGAATTCGAATTGTCGAGCTTTTAACGAAAGGTCCTGGTGAGGGGCACAGGAAACATACAAATTCCCAAACTGCAGACATCTAGATGTGTTACACAGAACTCAGCTGATGGTTTAGTTAGGCGAGTGTACAGAGTCAACACATATTCTTTTAAAACTATCTTATGGTAGATCAGTTCGTGATTCCCTCGTGGTGAACAAGGAGCGGTGTGTATACATAAGCTTTAAAATAGTCTGTAAATGTAATCTAGATACTGGATGGGGTACATACGGTCACCCTACCAACAATACTTTGACAACAGACGCGATATAATGTAACATACTCTAACAGAAAGTGCATAATTTATGACAATTCATCATGAGTATCAACAACAACAACACTAACTTAACCATTGATGTATACTCCGATAAAACCTTTATACTGGACATTTAACTTGATCTGTGCATGGCTCTTAACTAGTTTACCTCTAGCTGAACTACAGACGATAATGTCCCAAGTTCCAGATGTAGATGGTCGTTTATACGCCTACTTTATGAAGCCATTTACAAAGTAAATCCTGATGTAGAGTCAATGGGCAGTCGATTGAGTAGAATTTGTATTGTTTGTTTTCCAAATAGTCCTACTGAGCTTAATTATCTTATGAATTGTCTGCTATCGCTTTGATCTTCAGCTTAGGAATACACATTCCCTCAGGCGATAAATCTGACTATGGGAATCTCTTTGCGTCTACAATAGAGGGATGTAATAGGGATTGCTGGATAAAAGGTCATTCACCCTTTTAAAGAGATGTTATGGTAGCGCTGGCGGGAGTTGCTGCTCTCTGCAACTACTTGTTACAATTATCTTGTTACATTCAAGTAACAATAAAGCCCATAGTGCGATGAGCCGTAATTGGGCATTACTGTGTATCAGTTGAAAACTGAGTTTAATTAGTGTATGCCTCCAGCTATATAAGTCGGAATAATTTTCATTTCAGAGTTGATATAAGGCTCAATTCGGTATCCTATGACGCGACACTTTACTAGAACATGGTATTGTTCTGTTCTTCTGAGTCCTTGGATCCATTAATTCAGACTTTGTAAAAGAGACAAATCACGAAACTAATTCGGGTAAGGAGAAATGAAGTCACTTGTGTCTCGGAGGATCTCTTATTTCGCAGGTTGTTTTATCTTATTCAATTATTATAGAGACAACATTTTTAAAATAACATTCAAATCAGCTAACTAAAGATATATGTCAAGTTATTTACCGGTTCCTTAAAGATGTCCTGTTATGAAGTATAGAATGAAATGTGTCATATGCAGTATAGTAGTAAAGGTCACCAACACATGTTTGACTGGATAGTTCTCCTGACAATGTTTTCTAGTTCCATCGTATGCAGCCCAGCTTAGCCACTACATATCAATGTAGACCTACTGACTATTGCATACAACCAGTTTTACCAGGTCTTAGATACCGAAGTGTCAAACATTCAAAGATGTCTTCTTGCAAATATACTCCATCGCCGGACAACGATGGACACTACCAAGTATGGTTAAAAAAAATAACTGTTAGGACGCAAATCCGTTGGACGAATAGCGTAATACTGAGGTCGTGCCTATTAATAAACGAGCATACATGAAATACTTGCTGAGAATACGAAATCAGCAATATTTTCAACAACGAATTTTAGTAACAATTATACAGTATAATTGATGTATAGTTATATTACCCATAAAAAACAATGTGTCCAATTATCAACATGTCATCGTTTATTCCAGAGTGTCGTGAAAGTTGTACATATTTCCCTCGTCCTGTTGCATTGGATTATAGTTTACCCTGCACTGCGATCCAATTATAAGCACAGATTATTAAGCCAGGCGTTTAAACTGAGGAGAATACACATGTGACACAACAGGACACAAATTGAACTTCCATTCGTTTTGTCGTCTCGAGAAGATAGAGCATAATAATTAGGAAACTGTCCACTGATAAATATATTCAATCCTACGTAAATAAGCGGCTGTTGTATGTGTTTGAGTAAATTAAACGCAATTTGATCAGAACCGTTCTGCACTGATCCGTAGTGGTGTAACATTCGCTATGTCGGTAAATTTGGGGTACGTCGGAGGGAGATTTACGTGATAAGCACATGACACTCATATCCACCTCGGTGGAATTCCATGCATGGTAAATTTGATCAGGGTTTCTATTAGTCATAATGCGATTGATAATGACAACGATATTGATTTCTGTCAGTTCAAAATAAATCACTGTGCCCAGGCCAGGACGAGATCCAGTTTTCAGAGAAGACAAGTCGATCTTTCTACACTGCGATAGCTTATGTTTCTGACAGATATGCCGTGAACTGCTATATCTTTGCAAAAATGTGATACCATATAACACATATGCAGCCAGTAGTTTATCTTAGCAGGTTAACTCATACTAGGCTGTGACTGGAAATTCGGTAAAAGTCTCGACCGAACTGATAAACAAACTTAAATCACAAAGCTGTTAAATGAACAGCTCTCACTCTCCATTCAAGTTTCAATTACCAATAAAACAAATAATGTATTGAATGCAAATCATCATGCCTAGGACAATAGTGTTAATGCTTCTTTAAAACAAACGCACAGATATTCGAGATTCTTGTCTGGGTTCTAAAACTCAAGTTACACCATACAAAAAAAATAATCAACTAGCTTTCAGTTGTTTTTTTATCTGCCATTGTAAAACAAATACGATTCCCTTTTTAGCTCGCCTGTACGAAGTAAGGGGAGCTCATGTTGTACCCTTGGCGTCAGCCATGTAAAGTCTTCTGTAATTAAATATACTAAGGGAATTTCTCTGAAATTTTACACACAGTTTGCCTGACCAGAAAGGAAGAGATTATTAAAATTATATGGAATTCTGTGCATATTAATTATGCTAATTAAGTGATACCGTTTTAGAGG
>JAUELC010326300.1:0-14291 GCA_031471745.1 Cryptochiton stelleri
GAATGAGGCTGGGTGAATTTGATCCACCGGAAATGAACCCTTACAGCAGTATTAACTTGACAGTAATAGAAAGCGAAGCTCACGTAAACCTGGCCAGAGAAGCAGCTGTGAAATCCTTTGTCCTTGTTAAAAACTATAATCAATTTCTACCTGTGAAATTTCCAAGTAGCTACGAAAAAGTTGCCGTAAGTTCACATTATTATATTTCTTATAAAATATGTTTTGGCAAAAAAAAAATGTATTTTATGTACAGATAATTAATGATCTACCTGTATACATTGCTAATTGATCCAAAGGCTGGCTGCTAACAAAGGGTAATAACAAGACACACCGATATATATGCAGACGTTCAAGACCAACTTTACCGGCCAAACCTTCTGGACAAGCCCCTCTCTCACGACCCCACCCTAACCTTTTCCCAGTGGTCAACCGTTTTTACTTGCGTATTACAATCTGACATACTTTTCCAATTTTCAAAACAATTTAGAAATTTTTGAGAGAGGTGTACTCCAACAGTAAATAACCATAGCGACACAACCATACAATTGAAATGTTTTGCTCTTTTGGAAAAACTATGTTCCTCCTGTGATACGTAAAGATGGCATGACTTCGTTCGAAACAATACATGCCCACCTTAACCCGAGGGCTAAATTACATAGATGCATATATATTTTTCATAAATGCAGTGAGAAAAAAATGCTTGTGTGCATATATATATACACGCTAGAGGCAAGCAATATTTTCTCTCTTCATTTATAAAAAATATATATGTATACAGAAGTCTACTTTACCAGAAGTGTGCTATGCACATTGTACCAGCTCAACGGCATTGCGGCATTTGGCCAGCTTTTAACGCTTCATGGGACACAGGCTGCGCATGAGATATTGTATTTATCCATTCCGTGCAGTTTGAATTTCAGAAAAAAAAGTAAATCATGGGTAATAAACTAATAGATATAGGCTCTATTGAAAGGCTTCCCATTAAATGTCTTATTATTATATGTCAATTGCATGAACAATCTGAAAAAAATATATATTTGTCAGCTAGAAATGTTATTAATGGTTAAACAGGGTTTCCTAGGCGAGTTGCGATTTTCAAACTTCATATACTGTACACAATAGGGCGCTACTCTTAAAAGCTGTCATAGAAATCCACTTCAACTCCGTTGAGCTAGAGTAAATGAGGCGTTGCATACTTCTAGTTAAGGGACTTCTAATATATGCAATAAGTTGAACATCATTAATAAATGATAGAGTTATCCCTACCACTTTATAAGACAGTAACGATATATTCGGCGATGTGCTGTCTCGGAACGATTCTTACCGTTGTCATTTCAACTAATCTTATAAAATATGAAGTTGGGAAAGGTGAGGATAAAAATAGCCTCTGAATCTTTTCCAGTTCGAAGTGGAAACATTTTAGTGTTAAAGTGTTGCTTAGTCTCCAAACCCCTTTTTACAAAAAAAACATACACATGTTAGCAGCAAAGAAGCATTTAATAGACATTCTTAAGTAAAAATGAAACCCAACGGAGCCAAAAACGATACTGAGATAAAAGACCAGTTGACCAGCTCAAATAGATCTGAATTTTCCACCTCGCCATAATATAATTGGCTGTACAGGAGAAGTTTAGGAAGTGATCAGTAACAGTTTTTTTCGTCATTTTGGGACAACATTGTTTTAGTCAGAAGAGATACTAGTTCAGAACATTTGTCAGACTAGGACCAACATGGAAATCAAGCCCACGACCCCAGAGTCCGTACAAGAATCCATTCCTCGAACATCAGATGCCGTACGGGAATCCAATCCTCGAACATGAGAGTCCGTACGAGAAACCAATCCTTGAACATAAGCGTCCATAAGGAATCCACTCCTAGAACATCAGCGTCCGTAGGAGAATCCAATCCTCGAACATCAGCGTCCGTAGGAGAATCCACTCCTCAAATATCAGCGTCCAAATAAGGTACCATATCTTCCTGTTGACGGTTAAAGAGGTTCCCAACGTTGATAGCGTTGTTTATCCTTAATTTAGGTGCCATGTTCGCCTGCTTTGGTTGACCTGAATTCATTCTCCTTAAGTTTAGCTGTGGGCGTTACAGCATGGAATTGATGAGTGTTGTGATGATTGTGGATGAGTTGGTCACCTGTCTAACATCCGTTACATTTTAGGTGCCGTGACCAGGATCTCTGGATGGGGGCCAGGGCCAGGGCCAGGTGGCAGAACCATTTATAGCTGCATTGTGGGATAAAAAGGTTGGTGAAAAACCCATCTTGTCTCCTTAAGTTTGCTGAGAACATTACAGCATGGAATTGATGAGTCAGTGTTGTTGTGATAATTGTGGACGGACTACTTTTATTTTCGTTGTAAAATGGGGTTTTCATTAAATTTGTTTATTTATTCTAGTCTGTGTTTTGTGTTCTTTCCTGAGTAGTCGATTCCGTCTGTGTGAGATCTGTCCAGCCACACCTCCGATCCAAGCTCACAAACCTGAGTAGGTCACCTGTCTAACATCCGTTACACTACATTCATGGAGTATTTAGAGATCATCAGTACTGCCAGCCACCGTCACATTGTGTCACGGTTCTATAGGGTGTTAGATGTTAGAGGCCAGGATTCCACCCCAAGAGCCTGGCCAACCCATCCCAACTACGTACACAAAAGTGCTGAAAGGTAAACTCCTTACTTACCTTGTTCCCTGTCCTCGGTTTAAACGCTGGGCTGTATGACTTCAACATTGTGAAACGTTACTTTTACCCCTACCTGGCCCATCAACAGCAACTCAAGTGTGTCTTCAACAAACAGTCACATGGCTGCCGAGACAGATTCGTTGATGTTTTTGGATAAATTAAACTACCTGGCCCCTAATTTCAGCTACGATAAGTGAATTAAAGCCTATGATTGTAAACTTGTCAAGGGGAAATTCTGTTACACCTACGTTGACAATTTGGCACGGTTGGACGAAACCACCCTACCTTCACGAGAGTCTTTCTACAACGATCTTAAACACAGAGAGCTTTCACCGAGGAGTACGCAGGACTCCAACGCGTCTGGAATTGGAAGGGAATGAACACTCTCAAGGATTTCTTAGTGCGGTACAACAACCTCGACGTGGATCTCTGTATGGAAGCTGCGGAGAAAATGGCGACGTTCTGTTGTGGCCTGGAGGTAGATCTTTTTAAACAAGGCATCAGTATCCCCGGATTGACACTACGCTATGTCTTTTAAGGGCTGAATGATTATTTTTCACTGTTGGAGGACACCAGTTTCAAGAGACGTTTGTCATCAACGACGATACCTTCGGAGTCAGTTAAAAGCACAAATCGGCTGCATGGTCTATCAACACGCCAAACAACGCATGCTGCAATTTTACTACGATTTCATGGACAAGTACTTTGACCGCAATGACTGAGTATTGAGAGATAGATACTGATTCTGCTTACACCCCGATTAGGAATTTCTCGCCAAATCCGAGTGTCGTAACGCATACGAGGCAGAGCGTGACAGTTGGCATCCTCGACGTGACATTATAACAACTTTGACAAGATGACGCCAGGGTTGTTCAAAGAAGAATGTAGTTGGGGACGGATGTCTTCGTTCAGTTGTAAAACCTATTATTGTTCGGGCGAGGGAGGGGATAAATTCTCCTGTAAAGGTGTTAGTCGAACCAGCGTGACCATGGCAACCTACCTCGACGTACTTAAAACCCAGCAGAGCGGTTTAGGAATCAACAGAGGGATGCGACTCTTCGTTCACGATAACGGAAAGCAAAAGGTCTTGACAGATGATATATATACCACCTATTAAGAAACCACCCAACCACCACCACCACTACAACTAGTCGTCAACCAGCCAGCGTTTAATCAGCCAGTGTTCAGCTACTATCTACCAACATTCACCACCATGTATCACCATTCATCATCCTTATAACCACAATGGTTGTTCCAAAGGTCCAATTAAGGGCCAACCCAATTCTTACATAGGGGTCTTTCAAAGTTTGCACTTTCAATTGATTACCAGGCCCCCACACCCCAAATCCTTTATACAACCACCCTTAAGCACATCAGTTCAGTTCAGAATTCCAACATGGGGCATCCTCGAGGAAATGACGCCCTACAAAATCATACACCATGACGTCGTTCTCATGCGGTGGGCCTTCAAATAGAGATGATTTGCTGCATAGGGACACCTCGATCTCGGTGTAATGTGCAGTGCAGACAATATTGTCACACACAGTGGTCGTGTAAGGGTTGTGTATTCCAAGTCCACGCTGGGTAGCTGTTTTTGTTGCACAGTGAGTGTTTTCATCCAGCCAAGGGCGTGATCGAAGTTGAGAGTGGGGGTAGACCGTAGGAATTAAAGTACCCAGCCTGACCGCCTTGGTCAAAGAAGACCGCCACCCAATATTCACCCGGTCAATCACACGGGTTGGTGTTCAAAATATACCCGGCAGGTGTACTGGGTTGGCGGGGTTGCTGGGGTTGTTTTGGTTCATGCGTGTGGGTTGGTCTATGGTTGTGGGGAAACACACCTTGAACCACATGCGATGTCCACTTATCTTAGGCTAGCAGACGCTGTAGTGTGGTATCCATCGATGCAGTGTTTAGGTCTGAAAGTCGCACATAATCTGAGGGTTGTGATCCACTTCAATCACGTTGTCGAATTCCGCATAGCCAATCACGTTGATCGTCTTCAGCAGGGACTTTCATTTCCAGTTGGACGTCCCCTTTTTGGATCAGGTTAAATTCACATCGCTGTGTAAATTCGGAGACAGATCGAAACAGAACAAGGCGTAGCCATGCTGAAAGTCGTGGCGGGTTATGTCTATTCATTCATCACAGTAGGCTTTCCCCACACCGGTGAATAAGATAAAGTACAACTGTGCATACAAACGGTCATTGAATTCAGGCGTAAGGGGTTGTGATGTAATCTGACGTCTGTTTATGTGCAGCGCCAGTTAGTTCAGGTTGTTTTGCTTAAAGTCGAAGTTAATCGGCCTTTTGGAGTGCACGATGTTTGATGGCCCGTTTGAAGGCTGTCCCCAGTACCATATTATTGACCATCGCGACCACTAATCATCGCCTGTCGACCGACCGCCTTCGCACCTTGTATGGTAAGCGGTCTCACTAGTTTGATCATTCTGCTTAACATATTTCCCATACCATGGCCACGTTGATTGTAAGCACCACGGAAGACGTTCAAACCCCGAACGTGTAGTGTCGCGCGATCCCCTTCCCCCACTGAAATGGTACTTTTTTGCCGTAATCATCTCGAAAAACAATTCCCACGGTGGTGAACTCTTTTTTTCTGGACGGCGACATATTCAATATGTTGAAACTCTCAACACACTTGAACACCTATGTTGCGATGATCAATGTTAACGGTTTGCAAGAGGGGGGCTAGTGTATCCCCATCATACTAAGTTCTATGACATCACAATAGACGTACAGGGCCTGGCTACTCCTACCGAGTATGTCCTGGCGGTTTGATACGCCTTTGTAAGGTTGACCACTTGGTACCGTGACCATGGTGTTGAAATCAACACTCAATAAATGTTGTAGTCGCTGACTTGGTGCGAACTGAACCTTCTTATGGAATCTCAGCTGGAAGACTTGTCGGGCTTCATCGAAGGCAAATGTGATCGCATCTTTAATGTCATGGAGTTGGGTCGAGGGGGTGCTTTTCCATAACCCATCCAAGCCCTGAGCCAGACTCATCGGTGTGGGGTAATACCCGGCAGGTAGCATAAGTCGACGGTGTTTCATCTGTTGAAACCAGCTGTGGGCATAGCGGAGCTCCACCAGACCACACGTCCATTCGTTGACGATCGTATAGCCTGCGGTCGTTGCGTGGTATGTCGCCTCAGTGTGTTTTGGGGGAAAAAAGCCATAGAACAGTACTGTTGCTGGGGAGGGTGAGGTAAAACATTCGGCCAGTGATGTGTCCGTTGCGTAGCCTTGGTGTGTCCGTGACGTAGCCGTGGTGTATCCGTGGCGTAGTCGTGGTGTATCCGTGGACCGTTGATCACGCCAGTCACATCAGTTACACAAATCACACCGCACAGCACTCGCACAACTTAGACCCCAGTCTTCGATGTCGGTCGTTGTGCGTGCTTTGACGCAAGGTATCCCACTCAGGGTGCTGCTACAAGAAGGTCACCCGCCGCCACCGCTGCGTGTGGTACTGCCGCATTGGTGCTGCCGTTGCGAGTTGTGCTTCTCCCCCTTCTGCGGGATGTGCTACCGCCTCGAGGTAGTGAACAATGGTGTCTGGGGACTGGTGTCCAAGGGAGGAGTTGACCATGAGTCTGGCCGGTGGTGTTGAGGTTGCGGATGTGAATGATGAGAATGAGGGTGGTGTGGCGAAGATCAACTCATGGATTCGGGTGATGTTCCACCACGTTTTTTTGGGGACCCACATTATCGGGATATTCAGTGCTCTGAATTGCTGAGTTAAGAGCTCGCGTCCTCGGGTCGCCCCTTGATCGCACATCGCGTCGGTTAAATCGACCATGTGTGTGTCAGGGATCGCCCTACCTTCGATGAGCAGTTCACCTTTGTTGATCCAATGGGTGGTAGGACTCGTCTTGATACGCCGTAGCGTTGGCTGTTTTTGCGGAGATGGACGGGACATTGGTTAAAACCTCCTCTTCCACCCGTTGAATCCCAGGCGGTGGCGGGTATGATGGTGCTTGACGGGTTTGACGGTGATTCTGATGGTGATACTGCTGGTGATGACAGTGAGGTTGTGCTGTCACTGGTGCTGGTGCCTATACCTGGGGTCAAATAAAATAACACTGCAGTGTCTGGTGGTACTGTTGAAGTTTCGCTGTATCCGACAAGTCTGTCTGTCGTAAGACAGCTTCCATCTCCTAGTCGATCGTGTAGAACGCTTTGGCCTGAATATCGATAGGGTATTGAGCCGTGTTGTAAGGCTTCCAATAACCAAGATTCCACCAGGGCTATCTTTTTCACAGCTACCATGACTTAACGCTTGCCTGTCAAGAGCGTACTCACCAGACCTATGAGCGGTCCGGCTAGAGTGCTGATTAAAAAAACACCCTGTTGGACGACAGCTCGTTTCTGTTTCACACTGACAGCTTTGTTGGCTGGGAGTGAGGTGTACATTCCCATTTAAAGTGTTTTTGGCACAGACACGTGATGAGTCGGTTGTCACTACCACCGACCAGTGCACGTGACACGGCTTTGATCAGCACACGTAACGCGGTGAGGTGCGTCTTTAATCGAGCGGGTATGCTACTCACGATAGTAGTTCGATGACTGACTGGTGGTGGTGGGTGGTATTGTTTTTATATATGTATGTACGCTTGTACATGTACTGGATATCCCCGGGAGATCACCGTAGATGGTTTGGTGTGGTTTGCTTTAAATCAATGAGTAAATAGTGGTGTGGTTCCTGTGTAGCATCCTCAAAACTCTCTTGTGCAAACTTGGTCTGCCCGGGATACACCTGTTTGGCGATGTGGTTGATTTGAGAGGTGTCACATGGTTTTTTAATTACCACTATGGGCGGTCGCGTGGCTCAAAGTAGACAACTGTGGCATGTAAATGTCAGTACTGTAGCGGAGATATCCTTTTCATATGGGGCAAGGTGACCCCAGGTGAAGAATTCATGTTCTTCCGATGTTGCCAGAACCACCTACATGGGCTACCGAAAGGGTGTCCACAAGTCAGCCAGTGTGAGAGGTGCTTCTCGCTGAAGCACGCAAAACCGACAGTGGCTTTCAATAAGCACTGTTGTGCGTGGAAGTCGTGGCTACGACAGATGCCTACCCCACTACCAGTGAAGCATAACAGGTTTTTACTACCCACGATTCCAAATGCCCTCTTCAGGGACTCCCACATCTTACGAAAGAGACTTCTTTTATGTATTTGCACTTCTGTTTTGATTGTTATATTTAGTTCTTTTATTTTTTAACTATTCCGAAGGTCCTTCTCAGGGCAACCCACATCTTGCGAAAGAGACTTTTTATCTATTTGCACTTTTGTTTTGATTGCTATATTTAGTTCTTTTATTCTTTAACTATTCCAAATGTCCTTCTCAGGACCATCCACATCTTACGAAAAAAGTCTTGACATTTTTTGGCACTTCTGTCTTGATTGATGTATTCTATTTTTGTTATTATTGTAAACTACAACACTAAACCCCACACGCTTAAAATTACTCTCAATATAAACACTCGCTCGATCCACTGTGGATTGAGCAAACGATCGTGACGTCATCACAATCTGATCACATTACCATCACCCCATGACATCATTACCCCAAAACGTCTTCACCCATCACGGCATCAACACGTCACCCTTTCCTTCCTTATTATGTACAAGAGGACGGTCTTTCTTATTATGTAGTGAGGAGCCACCTTCTTTATTATGTTGTGAGGAGCCACCTTCCTTATTATGTTGTTAGGAGCCACCTTCATTTTTACGTAGTGAAGAGCCACCTTCCTAATGATGTAGGGATGAACCACCTTCCTTATTATGTAGTGCAGAACTGCCTCACTTATTATGTAGTGTGGAGCCGCCTTACTCTTGATGTACAGGAAGACGGCCTTATTTATTATGAACAGGAGGATTTAGGGGTATAGGATTAGGGTTAGGGGTTAACATTTGGGTTAGGGTTAGAGTAAGAGTGTTGCGGTTAGGGTGGAGCGGTAGTAGTAGGGTTAGAAGTTAGGTCAAAGGGCATTGAGTATACATAAGGCCTGAAATACATCCAGGGTTTTACGGTCAACGGTCACGGGCCAAGGTCACAGGCCAAGGTCACGGGGCATTGAGTACACTTGCGACCTAAAAATAACCCAGGAGAGGTCATTGAGTGCACATGCATACTGAGAATAACCCAGGAGTGGTCATTGAGCGGACATGATTACTGAGAATAACCCAGAAGAGTACATATGATAACTGAGTTGCCCTTCTATTACTACTATCAACGACATATGCATATCACCTAGCAGTCAAATGAGCCATGATACTAGCGAGATATCGTGCTTTGTGATTCCAAATACAGATACACAGATATCGGTTTTGCGTTAGATGTTTGCTATGAATGTCTGAATTTATGGAATTTCCTGTGTAACAAATATAGTTTTCATTGTGAGCTATTCTATGATTAAAGTGAAAACTGTATATATTAAGCAATTCCAGAGATACATCGAATTGTACAGTTGCCTCCCATTTGATTAGCCTGGACGCCCTACCACCGAAGTGGACTGCCTCTCACATAACATTTTTCCGATATTGCACAAAATCCTAATAAAATCATTCCACATGCAAATGTAGATAAAACATTTAGGTATGTTTTGGTATAAGTTTAAAATTTATAGCTAAAGTTGTTCTCAAGATCGCTCATTTAAACAAATGGCTTCTTCGTTGCAAACATGAAGAAAAAAAAATGTAATTCGTGGGGATCGAACTCTGACAGCCCATGTAACAATGTAACACACTACCACTGAGCCACTCTACACATGCGTTCAGGTATAACTCTATAACGACATTAACCTAGCGACTACTAAT
The DNA here is from genome assembly GCA_031471745.1 of Cryptochiton stelleri. Classification (NCBI taxonomy): domain Eukaryota; kingdom Metazoa; phylum Mollusca; class Polyplacophora; order Chitonida; family Mopaliidae; genus Cryptochiton; species Cryptochiton stelleri. The sequence continues at coordinate 9,536 of JAUELC010326300.1, forward strand.
TTTGTCTCGATATTTCTCAATTGGTGAGAACTATTAGGAGCAGACAAATTCAAATTAACTCGCTGTACTCAGGAGGTTATTTTATATCTTAACATCTTTTGCTTAAAAAAAAATCGAAGTTGATTTTTTATCAAATTTGTCGGCGGCAATTTTGGCCTAATTTGCATACATACTAAAATGTCAGAATGACATATGACTAGCAATAGTCCACAGAAGATATGTTTTTAGTTTCCACTAAATAGCTTTTTTGGTTAATACGTAGAAGATTTTTTTAAATTTCTGAAAATTTAAGCAAATTTCAAAATGGCCGCTATTATTTTAAGTCAATCAAATTTTTCTTAAGCTATACACTGCACAATATATTCCTCTTGTTATATATACAGTTAGAAAGCAATCCAGTTAGAACAATTTTCTAAATCAGATTTTTTTTTAATTTCTGAAAAATTATGCAAATTTCAAGATAGCTGCTATAGTTATCAGCCAATTAAAGGGTCCTTAGAATATACACTGCAACATATATGCCCCTTGTTATATATTAAGTTTGAAAGCAATCCATTCAGAAGTTTTCTCTAAATCAGCCGGAAAAAAATATGCAAATAATAATAATAAAAAATAAAGGTGTTTACGTAACAGCGATACGTTCAAGCTGCTAGCATTCATACTAACTACTTCGATCCGAAGAACACCTCATTCAAATTCTAATTGGATATCTTCACTTATAATACAACATCAATTTTAAATTTAGAGCACATTTCTTAAATGGCCACCAGCCTACAACACTGCTGACGTCATACTCGTATTTTACTCCCAGGTTATTTTTTCATCCTCTGCACGCTGCAATCAGAACGATTTCTCAGTCCGTAGATATCTATTACAAGTCAGATGAATTTCATTACCACGAAACCTCGATATTACCATGGCCAGTTAATATTATAATATGTAGAAAAGCATATATAATATTTTGACGAAATGAAGTTGAAATTGATAATTAATTGTTTAGTTTTTTGTTTTGTTTTGTATTTTTGGGGAGGGAGGAGATTTGAATATAGGGAGTTGAGATGTGTGAATATTGGCAGGTGCGAAACATATCTTCACTTTACTTAATACCTTAGATACGACACCTTGCTGTCCACTGAGTGATTCTTGGCACACTCACTCTGGTTCAAAAATGTAAATGAACAATTGGAACCCAGAATAAATATGCCTTACACACTAAATCCGGTGTAGGCCAATTGGCGCAAAACTACTCACTCTGCTCCAAAGTTGTACACGAACTGCTGAAAACCCCTAAAAGAATCTATACGGTTATATAACATATATATCTTTACGTACTAAATTTAATACACTGCCCTAATCTAATTTCAAACAACTGTTAAGTTTACGGAACAAATATCCAATGTTTTGGCACATCAGCGGCGCGCCAGTGCATATCACCGGGCAGTCACTGAGCCAGCATACTAGCGCCATACTTTGCTTTTGTGATATCCAATACAGTTACACATATTTCGGTTTTGCGTTAGATCTCTTATATAAATATCCTATCTGCATTAACTTTCTGCTTAAAAAATGTAGATTTCATTGTGAGCTATCACATGGTAAAAGTTAAAACTATATATTTTTAGCAGTTCCAGAGATACATCGAATTAAACAATTGCCTTTCATTTGAATAGCCTGGACGTCCCCCCACCGAAATGGACTGTTATTCGGTTTACATTTTCCGGATATTATGTATAAACGCGTGGAGTTACATTAAAATCATCCCATATACAAATGTAGTTAAAACTGTTGGGTATCATGTGATATAAATTACAAATTTATGGCCAATATCGTCTTCAAGATACAGCCATTTGAACAAATCACTTCTTCTCTACAAAGATGCAGAAAAAAGATAATGTAATTAAGGGGGATTGAACTCGCGTAACAATCTAACACGCTGCCACTGCGCCACTTCGTTTTTCGCAACTGCGTGAGAACTATTATGATCATGCAAATACAAATTAGCTCGTTGTACTCAGGAGGTCATTCTACATCTTAATATACTTTCATTTGCTTAAAAAAAAATGTTTTTTTATCAAATTTTTCGGCGGCAATATTGGCCTAATTTGCATACATATGTAAACCCCTGAGTGAAATCTGACTGGCTATAGTCGACAGAAAATACGGTTTTAGTTCTAACTGAATAGCTTCAGTGGTTATTTAGAAGAGGATTGTTTTTTAAATTTCCGAAAAATGATGATATGCACTGCACCACGTAAGTCTCTTGTTATATATAAAGTTTGAAATCAATCCATCCAGTAGTTTTCTCTAAATCAGCCAGACAAAATCGGGCCTAAAATAAAAATGGTAATAATAATAATAATTCAAATTGATGAATCAATAATCCCAGGATACGGACCGCCGTGATTCCATCGAACTCCAGCCTTTTTGATAAACGAAAGGAGTTAATTGGTCGATTAACTGTAAATCAAGTATAACAAATCGCATTGGTTTCAGTAGGAATCGAACCCAGATAATCTGCGCTGAGGTAGAGTGCGCTAACCATTCGGCCATAGATATTATAACTTCATATACAAACAACATTTCTATATTTCGTCGTGGACACATTGTATTCGCCGATTTATTCAAATAGTATCATTCTCAAGTTAATGTTGAAGTTGTATGATAAATTTGACAGATATTATAGTTTGAAATAATATTAATAAAAAAAGTTTGACTTTGAATAACTTTGTATGCGGCCATTTTTTACTAAATTTTCTATTTGACAATAACTTCTTCTACAGGTTTTGTTAAACAGGTTATGAAGTTTATATATAATTAATCAAAGCTTTAATTATTGCAGCCCTTTTGACAATACTTGTACACTATACATTAACCATATATGTTAGACTTTATCAATAAAACTATTCGAAATAGCATTAAACAAAATTTTGTATGATCAAAATTAACATTTAATCTAATTTTTGTGTGGCGGGTGGTTGGAAGGAGCTTCATGTTACCCTGATGCTTTCAGAGCTTAGGGACAACAGGAAGCTGTTGTGGTGTCTTGTTATTTCCTGTGATTGTTCTTCTATCTTGCCATTGTTTGTTACCAGTAGCGCCGGGGGCGATATCCTTCACCCATTAGGCTGGTAGGCCGTCATATAAGTGAAATAACGGCGTAAAACCCCAATCAAACAAACAAACAAACTATTGAAGTGAACAGAATTCGTTGACATTATTGTATCTTATTTGGTTAATGACTTACGGCCGTGTGAACATTGGCTGTTCTCCTATTTAAATAACCCTTACTCTAATTACGGGCAAATCTCAAAATTGGCTGGTTTTTAACTCGTGATTAAAACAAAACGGTTGCGCCTAAAATACAATGCTATACGGTTTCTCCAAGAGCAGATTACAGCCGTTGTAATGGATTTATTTACATCCTTGTAACGTTTACATACAATAAGTTGCAGCGTTTTAAACTTGCAATTATTTTGTTCGGTTTCTCCGGGTTATCCGAGAAAGTACGTTTCTGAAAAGTGCATTCTGGGTAGAACTACTGCTCCTGCATCCATTCATGTAGAAAAAAAAGAATATGGTATTCTTTTTTTAAGCATTTAATGGGATGATGGTTTGTAAGTCATGTTTGACATGTCACTGTGACGTCAATAGTAAAGCAATATAATTGAAAAGTGTAATTTTTACAGTTCCACCTATGGTAAGTATAATGCATCAAGTTTCAATATCCTGCCTGCTACAGCAAAGGAGGAGAAGATTTTTACATTTTAAAATTAAATTCAATATTACTGGTTAGCCACATGACCTATGACGTCATAATTTACAATTTATGTAGAACTTGATGTGTTCTATCTATGTATTAAATATGACAGGAATACATAGACATTTGTTGAAGTTATAGAGCAGAAAATGTTTCGTAGAGCAGAAGAAAATTTGACAGAATAATAATGAAACATAAAAAAGCTGGTGGTAAGCTTAGTAATGGTGTAATACTTCCCATAATGCATTTGGATGCCAAAACGAGGGTACAATTGCAAGATTTAAATTGTTTATCACTCAAACAGTAGGCAAGCTATAAACATTCGGATTCCACTGCCATGTAGGTAACAAAAATCACCTGACGTGTAGTGTTTTCATAAAATTATATTACGTCACACGGCGGCCATTTTGAGAGGTCGATGACATTCTTCAAATATTCTAATACTGCAAGACGTTTTAAACGAGCAAACTGAAACTCGGAATGTATGTACTTTTTGTCCACGGCGCATAATCTGACTAAAACACATTTATACATTATTTGCTAAAACGGTCTCCAGCGAACAATCAAAATGCTCTGTTTTCAAAATTATCGTAAATTAGCAAATAAAACGTGGTTTCATATGTAATCGAAGACGTTGAACAAGAAAGTAGCATTTTTAATTTTCTAATACTTACCACAATGCAATTGGGGGCCAAAACGAGGCTAAAATGGTCAAATGTGGATGGTTAATTACTCGTAAAATATTTAATGTACAGTCAATCTGATTGCTATATCATTCAGGGATCAGGGCTTAGCTGATGCTTTATGTTTTTAGAAAATTATATTACGTCACATTGCGGCCATTTTGAGAGGTCAAAGAAATTCTTTAAAAATCTACGTCTGCAAAACGTTTCAAGGGATCAAATTGAAACTTGGAATTTAAGTACTTTGACTCATGGCACATAATATGACATTAACACATTTTTGCATTTTATGCAAAAAAGGTCTCCAGGGACGAAT
>JAUELC010326411.1:1031-14290 GCA_031471745.1 Cryptochiton stelleri
GTAGTTTTCCTCAAAAGCATCGCTACACTCCGTGTCTTACACAAACGTCAGTAGGCCTACCCTAATTAATTTCCTTACAAATGATTATGTTCGTCGCGTACTATTTTCACGAAGTATACACCATTGTGTCCAGTCTTAAAAGCTATAGAATATGTATGCTTAATTTATGGCAATGGAGAAAAAAAAGAGAAAAAAGCTTTATGCATTGATAACAAAAATATTACACATTTCAGTAACACACGAGGTCACCCAAAAATGTAAATAACTGAACTTCAATTTACAAACACATGAATTCTACCCATGGGTAAGACAGACGTACAAAGTGACACAATGCGTACAATTATAAATATGTTATTACCGAAATAATAATAATAATAATTAACAAAATAAAATAAAGTAAGGATACAATAATATAAAAAAAACAAAATTCATGACGTATAATATCAAACGTGATCAAATAACTTTGAATGCACCCTCAATTTAACTCGAACATAACTCGAGTGTATATAAACAAAAAAAGAACAAAATCGCGGTATAAATTAATACAACGATAACCCTAACATAATATACATTGACCCACATAATTTTGAGTATAAGAAAATCTGCTAAAAACGTAAATCATCAACAATTTTAAAGAGATTCAAAAACAATTCAAAAAGTATAAATCTTCAACGATTCACTAATAGTTGTGAAACATATGAAACGTACACATCATAGCACGAAATATATACCTTCGATTGTTATTTTGTTCGCTAGGCTATAATATAAAGATAACAGGGCGATTTTAACCTACACGTGCACACTTAGGTCACGAACTCAACCTACGTGTGTTTTATGTTTCTAAATATTAATTACACTGGCACATCTTAATCTTAACTTCTTACGGGTAGCCTATATACGCATCTCGAGAGATGGCAATAACTAAGCCTATGTATCGAATAAGTGACTTAGTCCATTATAAAACGAACGGTAACATATGGCCACTATTCAACTTCAATGTGTCTTTGGCTATAGTTTTATTAGAATGGTGGCACGAAAAATAATGAATAATTTGTGAGAATGCTCTCCTCAAAATATTTTAAAATAGACAACGTATTTTGGATTGAGTTCGTCATATTATAGAGACATGCAACAACGTAATATCAATAATAATTTACAAAAGGGGATAATCGGTATATATACTCAAATAAATTGATGTGTATTTGTATGTTATTATTTATAAAATTATTTGACAGATACTCCTCTTAAAGCTTTAATATTTCATTGACTGAAAGTCGCGAATGTAACGTTATGCAGTTTCCTGAATACCTTTATGTATTTCTTAACATACAAAGAGTATGTAACAGTGATGTCAAAAATGAAAATAATCGCATAAAGTGCCAAATTAAAATTACTAATTCGTCACAATTAATATTACAGGAGGTGGGGAAGAAAGCGGCTTGCTATATTGGTCGGCACGAAACTCACTCGGGCCTATAAAGGAAATCGATTGGTTGGCTCCTTTGTATGTGGACCGCCCCTGCGTCACGGTTGACCAATAGCTGAGCTGCAAACAGCTTGCAGAAAATAGGCTGTGGGATTGTTCGTATCAGTCTTACGTAAAAGAACGTTTACAAAAATAGTACCATGTCAAATCGACCCCACAAGACTATAGACGTGAAAAATTTGATAATTTATAGAAAACTATCTGCGTTGTATGCCGTCTATATCAATGGACAAAACGTAGTTTGCTCGCTAAATCGAGAAGACAGTATAGCTTACGTCTCTTTATCATCAAAACAATTATCAAGTCTTAACATCATTACTGCCTGTAAATGAAACTATCTCGATTCCTAATTAAGCGATGTGGTATGATTGTAATAAATTGATCAATGAGACTTTATGTGTGACGACACGGTGTTCCTCCCTGAGTATACTAACAGTTTCTGCATGAGGCAGTATAGGACCTTCGAACACTGGTAATATAGATCATGTTAACCAAATGATGATATCGAAACAAAATGAAATGAAACTAAATAAGCCTTGGTAGATAAATGAGCTTTCCGAACAAATATTGTCTAAATGAACTGTTGCCATATAGATGTTCATTGATATGAGATGAGAAAATCCGTATTTCGCACATATACATGTTAATGATATGAACAGGGGATATCCGTGTTTCCCATATTTAGAAGTTTAATGATATGAGTAGAGGGGTATCCGTATTTCCCACATATACATGTTGAATGATACGAGTAAGGGGTATCCGTATTGTCCACATGTATATGTTTAATGATATGAGGAGGCGTATCCGTATTTCCCACATACACATGTTTAATGATACGAGTAAGGGGTATCCGTATTTCCCATAGTCCAAACAGTTATCAAACAAGTTGGAGCATACCCAGTGGGACCCATTAAACAAATCCACAAAATCATATAGAGACGCTCTTCCTCCTGATCTGCCAAGTTTCATTCGATTCCTCTTTGAACGATACAATCAGAATGTCGATACAATCAGAATATCGATACAATCAGAATGTCGATACAATCAATGTCGATACAATCAGAATATCGATACAATCAGAATGTCGATACAATCAGAATGTCGATACAATCAGAATGTCGAAACAATCAGAATGTAGATACAATCAGAATGAATGTTAATGACGAAATTGTATAAACATGCGGTATTTTTTACGAGCTCATTAAAGTAACATTCATCATGGGGGCTATTTTTCATTATTATATATGAATATATGCGAAGACAGTATTTTATTAAAGGTACTGATGAATTTTACTATAATTACACATATACAACACAAATAAGTTTCTGTAACATGAATTAAAGGGGAATCACTTTTTGATTATATACAGACGTCAACAATGTTATAATACTTCAGAGTACGGTGGTGGGATTATGTTATTGGGTGTTTCACCTCGGTTGTGACGTGTCCAGGGGAGGACGGTCCATTGAATGTACCGTCACGTTTGACCACTGCACGTCGCCGGATGTACCGTGTCCTTGTAGGTGGTGGATCCTGAACCCTTCCTGGAGGTGACCACCCGGATCGAAAAGCAAAGTGCAGCACTCCAGTATCTATCACTCGCTTTGTACCAGCTTAAGACATGGGTCCTGTTATATATATTTTTGTTACATGATGGCACCTTCTAGCCCAAGACTATCACGTGGATCCAGGATTGTACACATACTGAAGGTTCTGAGGGACACAAATCATTCAATAGGTTGAGTTACCAGACAGGGATCGAAGCCAAACTGAAATCATTTCCAAAAATAGTGGAACTGATATATTTGATTCAATAGGTGTATACGCCAAACAGGTCAAAAGTGTGACGTATATACCGGTGGCAGTCAAATCCGGATGCCAATAACTGGACAGCATCATTTCATTTAACTACAACCTACTCGAGAGTTGAGAGTCCCCGTGTAATGTTTTTATTTAATGTACAAAAACGTACAAATATAGTCTTAGTATAATGTTTTAGTTATACCCTTTATACTAGTATTAAACGTTCAGTTCACATAATGTTCATAGACGTCTGGGATGTTGAGCAAACAGGACACCTTGATACATAATACCGTTGATCTCCATGCTGACCACCAGAGAATTATCGATTTCACAACGACCATCGTCTGAAAGAAAAAAAAACCAAAAAAAACATTAAAATACGTCGAATTATTATTAAAGATCAATTCAAACAAAAAAAAAAAGAATAATACGGAAAATACAAAAATCAAAATGGGCGGATTTTGTTATAGATTATTTTTACTTAGAAGAACGAGAAAAGTCAATGTTTGTACAGAGCATAACAGAAGGACAGAGGCTGTTATGTACAAGAACAAACATGAGTCTTTTAGAACCGATGAATGTCATTGATTGGTCAATACAAATGCAGCAAAAGCTTTGACACTTTATAAAAATATAAACAGTTAGGATCCAGTATCCAATTTGCCAACCGGTTATATATTTTGCAAAAGACAGAGAAACACAGAATTAAAAGCACAGAGAAGTTTTGGCAGGCGTATGAGAGACTGAGGTCTGTAATAATGCCTGTTGGAATTGAAATCGGCAAAGAGAGAGAGGAATTGCTGTTTAATTCACATCGGAATTTAGAGTGGAATAAACTATGGCTTAAGGGTATCAAAAGTGTTTGACGAACAGACCAATATCAACATGAACAAATAAACAACAGAGAGAGCCACATAGAAACACGTTTATAACAGCTATCAAATACATACACAGCTTATATCAAAACGCAGCACTGGATTAAAATATTAAAATGGAGTTGGAAGAAGTCATAGGGGCCACCAGTCGGCGACGGAGCCAAAAAGGCGTTCACTAATCGTTTAATGGCAGTCGACCTCAAACTAATTATCAGTATTGTGGACTCAAATGTTTGTAACTTAACAGTAGAAATCGGTGTATAAACATCCAGAGACACACATAAAGGGGCGAAATTCAACGCGCGCTCTTCTCGGATCCAGTTTGTTAATTCTGGCGAGATGACCGAAGCCACGTTTAAAGGCCTTACAAATGAGGCGACTTAATCTAACAGGAAGGAGTAGATTTAACCCTTATTTTCTGCAGGTAACCTTCGAACACGTGGCCAGCGCTAGCCGGGGTACAGGCAAAAAGAAGAGGAATATATGAAGAAAGAAACGGCATCTTGAACAAAGCCATCGCATTTCTTCCAAACGGCATTAACAACTATCCACGATCAAGCAGGACTGTTAGTTCGCGGGTTTAGGATAAATCTCGCAGACTAGTCCTCACAAACTGCCGCGCTTGTTCCGCGCCCCTATGAAGAACCGGCAAGGGAAAGTGGCTGGCTTCTAGGCCCTACGTGAATATCTTGTCCTGCGGCTGAAGACAACTGTAAGCCGTGCCCACAAAAACTCCCCATCTGCGGACTGACTTAAGCGAGGATTTCATGCAGATCACAGTTATAGCCTGTTTTTGTGGACGGGTCTTAGGTCCTCACATAATTCCCCCATAACTAACACACACATATAACAGATATATATATACTACCATATTCAGTCGACCGTGCCGGTATGCCAAGGTTCGAATATCTATATTGAAACCTACTACGTTGGTTTACACTGACACACACCATGTCTATATTCTTAAAATAGTCTTTATTGATTGATTGTTTTACGCATAGCCCATTAGAGTGTAAGATAAGCTGTAAGTCACTAACAATTATTTCATGAAATAGTTCAGGACTGACGGCAATAAGTGTTCGAACCAATTTCTTTTGCATCTCCGCAAGCTGGAAATAGACCAGCCCTTTTTTAAACGTCTTCATTCTAAAATTATCTATTGATCAATCCGACGGGCCTACGTATCGATTATGAAGAGGACTTCTTTTTAACAACACGCGAATTGTAGGTATAACTTGATATTGTAACATTATGTTACAGCAAGATGGGATTTGTGAATTATTTGTTATTAGGGATTTACGCCATACTTAAGGTTTTCACTCATATGACGGTGTGTGAAGATCGGCAAACCGGCTTTGTTTTTCCCGCCCTTAGCTCAGAGAGCCTGCACCAGGACATATGAAGTTTCCAGTAACCCATCCGACAAGATGGGGAGTCTATCACCGCCAACAAGGCTCTTCGTATGTCCTTGATTCTCCGTACCTGTTCACATTTAAGCTGTATACCTTGTGTTCATTATTTTTGATAATATAAATTCTGGTTCATATTTAGCTTTTCATCCACGCAAGTTACTGTAACTGTTTTATTTATGGTAGTTTCTGTTTTTAAGCGTATGGTGCAAGTGTTTGGAAACAGATTGGTGTGTCATCGGATAATTATAGGATAATCAGAGCGTATGGTCAGCGGCGGTAGACTGACCACGGGTTAATTGAGGAATGGACAATAGACTTCAGCGCCTCATTAAGATCTTACACAGTCAATGGAAATTAGCTCTGTGTCGATGGTGACAATTGAACAGTGATACTAGAATGGTAAGATTTGATGACTGCTCCGTCTCGGACAAACAGATAATAGCTGACCGTAGCATGGTGGTGTCTGTCGGTCAGGGGGCCGTGACTAGCCTCTGGCCTGAGTCAACTCACCCCTTCCAGAGGTGTTAACACTTTACCAGCATTTCACACAGCTAGTCTGGACACTTGGTTAATTCATAAAGCCCGTGATTAGACTCCGCAACATGACGTGTGTGTTTCCGATTGCAATTAAGAACTTAACGACTTTAGTCCAGGGAAGAAATAAACCATTGTGAATTAGGTCCGAGTGGAAAATAGGTCTAAATGCTTAAAACGACTTGTTTATTTGAGACAAAGCGCCTAATAAACTCTTCTAGACGAAATCTGTGCTTTAATTGGTCAGCCCACTCCAACAGACCACCGTAACAAAGGCTTTGAGTCGCTTCTCATCAATCTGGGTGTAGAGAGTAATGGTGCTATTGCTTCGCCACATGTTCTTGCATAAGATATCGTCAGCATATATATACATGCCTGGAGGCTTAGTTTTTATAACAAATTAAGAACAATGGGAAATTCAAACCGATTAGGAGATTCATTATTCTCAGTGATTTACACATCAACTATTATTGGGATATCTTATATAATTTTCTTTTCGGGAATCACTGCATACATCTGCCAGAAAAACGGTAATTAAACCTAATCCCCAATTACACTTCCAAGCTTTTATCTGAACTATAGCCCATGTAATAACCTTGATTGGGATGTTAACTGATCTCAAACAGAACGCATCAATGTTCATATAACTTATGATAGCATCATTGTAAGGATAACTAATTGTGAAATGTATTATGATACGACATCCCCGAGTTTATGCAGAAACAAATCACCACCAATATATTTGCGAAGTCTAAATTGGTTGTTTCCCGTTGCTTATTCTTTTGACAGCGAGTTCTAAAGATATAGCCACATGCATAAATATGTTTGCCTCTACGTTTATGAATCATGAAGTTAAATGAAAAAATAAACAAAGAAAGAGGACGCAGTAGCATGATCTTAATGGAGACGTTGTATTGGCCTACAATTTTTAGTATGACCCGAAGGCTGAACTTGTAGAAGACCGGTTGGCTGAGTGGTCCGGGTGACTGGCATTTAATGCTGGCGAATTGGTGCCCGACTCTGAGGGCCGCAGGTTCGATACCAGTATGGGTATCTAAACTAGGATCTGTTCTGACTAAGAGAGAGCTATCCCAGGAATAGGTAAAAACGTACACATTTCTTAATTAGCTTTCGTGTGTGATACGTTTTTAAGAGCAGTGTGATTGATGATGGAAAATAGGTATTTTACAAATGCACATCTTCTTAATTTATAATTTATTTTTCAACGACGACACGACGGGTCCTTTTCATTGCTTGTCTCAGAATTGGGTTGGTTTTAGACAGGTGGTTGTCTAACAGAAGAGAGAACCGTATTCTCTGTCAGTCGGCTGTGTGAGGGGTTGTGTGTTGATTGTTCCGGGGGCTAGCATCACCTGGCGCCGCCCGTCATGGGTTCAGATATTAACCCCTTGCTGCTCTGTACCCTGCCCTCACAGTGAACACTATAGTTTTAGTATATTTATTTAACAACCATCACATTGCCGGGAATCTTTAAAGCCATCAAGAAGAGATTCCAACATGACGGCGTACCTACTGCTGCTTTCACTAGTCTCCTATTTAAAGCTCTAGACATAAGTAGGCCTACATATCCTTTATGTGAGAGCTAACACACTTTGTGCAGAGTGACAACCAACATAAAATCCCCTCCATTGGCTATTTATTAACACTGCTTCATTTCAAAGGCCCTCCCACCAGCAAATTCACTTTCCAGATTGTTTTTTGGGAGGCAGACAATATTCTTAGAATTGCCATAGTAAACATGAATTTAGCAAAGAAAACTATTATAACTGTTTAAAACCTCATGAATGTAAACTTATCTCAAGCAGAAAGCAATTATCCCTATGTCCAAGAACGGCTGCAATTCATGCACCAACTAACAAAAATTTCCAAAAGTCTTGGTGTAACGAGAGAATGATTATTCAATCCAATACAACCGTTTTTCAAAAATTCCTGTTTGATTTTTCCAAACACCTATTTCACAGATTGTTGGTGGTGCCTCTTGTACTGGTACTGGTACTAGGATACCATGGACGAATTTGATACAAAGAAAACCAGATTTTGAAAGTTCTCGCACTTATCCAGATTTCCAGAAATTGTAGCTGGCAGGTCTTATTAAGGAAATTTTCATATTTACTGATTTAAAATAAGCAGATTTTCTACAGGTAAATTTTTCGAGAGATTTAAGCGGCCTGTTGAAGGAAAGTCTCAGAACAAAATCACACCAATTGACAGTAAACTGACACCAGGTCAACCATCACCAAGTGACAGTACACTGACACTGGGTCAACCATCGCCAAGTGACATTATACTGACATGGGGTCAACCATTGCCAAGTGACAGTATACTGACACCAGGTTTACCATTGCTTGGACTGCTTATGCTGAGTGCCAATCAAGACAGAAATAAATCTATTTTAAAGACTTTAATCTGACTCGGCCGGGATTCAATGCGATGAGGATTACCAAGAAGATACAAATTGGTCCGAGGTATGATGAACAATTCATAATGATGAACAATTTCAACTCCAAGGAATGATGAACAATTCATTATGATTGTATATTTTAACTCCAAGGAATGATGAACAATTCATTACGATTGTATATTTCAAATCCAAGGAATGATGAACAACACAATTACTGTATATTTCAACACTAAGGACGACTGTTTTGCGATGAAACAGCTCTGTCTTGCTGCAATGGACTTTAATGATTGGCATAAGTTAAAAAAAATACCAATAAAATTAGTTCGGTATTTTATGTCATACTCAACTACTTCACTTATTTTACAGCTTTTCCAGGTAAATTAGGAAAGTGAACAAAAAGTGCATAACATATAGAATAGTGTGTATACACTATGATAAGCAAGACTGCTGTAGTAGCTGTATACTCCTTGCTACACATTGTCTACTACATATGTTTTATAGACTAATGAATCGTTTGAAAAATGAGACCGAACTTGTAGAACAAGAATTCAAACAATCAAGGTACAGACGTTTCCCACATCAGTAATCTGAGCTGAGAATTCCAGAGAAGAATTTGAGGTATAGATAGAGACAAGTCGGAACAGTATGAGAATACTGAAAACAAAAGACAGCTGCTGTTGGGGGATATATAGTATTGAGACAGGGCACTTTGTGTAAGACAAAGGGAAAGAACAAACAAACATACTAACGAACATACAGAATGACACAGAGGAATGTCTAGGACAATATTTCATGTTAAGTGGCTATCTCAGATGATGCTTACTTCGACTAGTTATCTTGAGATGGCAACTCGGCATTCCAGCGTGGGCCATAAGTCGCTCTTCCTCCGATAAGAACATTCGTTTTCTGGGCGGGGCCTCATCTAATGACGCTGCTCTAGAGGCTGCCTCCATTTTTCTCGTCGCTTCTTCCATGGCTCTTGATGCTGCTTCCATGGCGATAGCGTCTCGCTCTGAAACTCGGATCGGGGTCGGAGTAGGAGGTAGACTGTCATCATCATGAGCTAGAAAAGACGACACTATATTAGCTTGACTTGATCCCCTCCATGTTTACTCGCAGTTAGTTGTTAACGAATCCTAATTGTCACATAACCATCCTACTGTAACAGTATCAGTTAAATAGAACACAGTCCACAGACATTTTGCTTTACAAGTATCCCCCTTTAATCCTCTAGTTAAATTCCGGAATCGAATGAGCCTTCGGATGAAATCTCATTGTCTCCCATGTGAACTTTGTACAAGGCTTACTCGGGCTTCCAGTACAAATCAACTTTATAACCAACACCCATCTGATTCAAGATGACCTTTAATTCACAAGAATCTGTTACAGCGATTACCTCTCAACTATTACAAACCACTGTCCTATTTTAGAGTCGGATAAAACTGCTAGAATCTTCCTTTTGTCTCAACACATACAGTAAACATTTTCTACCACACTAGAATCTTCCTTTTGACTCGAACAACGAAGTGAACATTTTCTAAGTTAAGATCTTTGGCCATATCTTCAATTACATTTATTTTTCCACAGTGAAATTTATATGTATTACTACTTGATTTAATGGTATCAGTAAACCTTTAAATTAATTTAATTAAATTAATCCTTATTAAATAATACAAATAATGCTGAGATTATTTTTTAAATTTTTAGTGATAAAGGTTTTTATTTTCATATTGTTTTATTTGCACATTTGTTCAGATATAAGCAGAATTGTGATTTTGACAGAAAATATACCCCAAAATTTGTGATTAAATGTTTGTTTGTTTGATTGAGGTTTGACGTCATACATTAGAGTATTTCATTTATATGACGATTGATTATCCACTTCTTACTCTGCCTTACTGAATCGTTGGAAAACCGAGAGGAAATCTCATAAAAACCATTGCTGCGATAGCTGGAGTCACCTCGTGTGACCTCCCTCATATTCCTCAGGTCCACTGGCGAATTGAACCTCTGGGTACATCGAAGGAGGATCAGCATTTCAACATGCTTCCACTGAGCCACCGCACGGGCCCTTGGTACATGAAAGTGGGGTCAGCATTCCAATGCGCTAAACACTGAGCCATGGCGCAGGCCCCCGTGCTTAAGCCAATAAGTTTCCTAAATTTGCCTTCATTAAATAAATGATAATTATTTTTACCTGGTTCTAATGCTCTGTGAACAGAAGGTAAATGTGCGAGTGAATCACTCCAGTTACCCCGCCATAACTTTGTCTTTGGAGATGAGTCTAAACAATACAAAAATACATATACACAATTTTGTTAAAACAAAAATCATAAAAACACAACTATTTTAAAACAACAATATATAAACACCATTTTGTTAGTGACATGGCATGGCTATAGGTTTTTTTTAGTAAAATTATTTCTCAAATAAATTTTTTATCAAATAACTGTTTGCAGCTTATAATTTTTTTAAATCTAGAAATATTTCATTTTTTAGTACATTTTTTAAACTTTTAAAAAATAAACTTTGAAAAATATGAATAATTTTTTGCTAAAGTGGGAAGGTAAATATTTCGAAAGTATACTTATGCAATAAAATAGGAATAAATAAAAATGCAAGAAAACAGATGAACAAATCAACAAGCAAGCACAGAAGTAAAATTTAAACAAAAGGCAACACATGCTTTGTTACAAATTTTTTTACTGCAACGCAAACAATTGTAAGAAAATAAAGTATAAACAATGTTAATTTTAATGAAAAAGCAAGTCACTGCACACAGGTAATAGGGAATTTATTGGGATTGTTTTATGCTTGAAAAAGTTACAACCCACCCTCAATGATAAAATGGTTGACCTCTTTTGGGAAGAAATTTGGATCTTTTTTAACAGCTTAAATGCGCAATAAGAATATTATCAGTTGACTGATTAAAGGAGGGACCGTTTTTATCGGTTTTTTTCTTTGATTTTCTACATTTGAACTAAATCGTCATATTTTGGCCTTGACTTTAAAATTGAAAAGTGCCTTTAAAGGGGTATTTTCCACTGCAGGTACATCACAACTTCAGTTTGTCTTTGAGACTGTATATCAAATAAGTTCAAAGCTCATCAGTCGACATATAGTAGATTTTTGGTTTCTGCTTGAGATTCCATTGGCGAATTTGAGGGGAGAGTATTGTGGTCCTCACCTGCGTCTCGCATGTTTAGTTTTCCATTGATGAGTGTACCATTAAGGTGAGGGTGGGTAGTAGGGAGTAGGGTGGGGCCAGGGGGGAGATCATATCCAAAGCTAGATCGTCTACCTTCTCGTCGGTTGCCGTCGATAGCCGCCTGTAATTCTGCCGGGTTACTCAGCTTCAGTTTGTCACATTCGTACGGGTACAGATACTTCATATACCTACAAATACATCACCATGGCGATTGGTTGGGCAGTCCAAATTAATTTACATTGAAAACATCAAAAAGGTGCTAAAATACCTTTACAGAAATACATTTTTTACAAGTGTAAGGTATTGGATATACTTACAAATACATAACCATAAGAATTTCTTTTGTTAAAAATGAAATCAGTGTTCAAGAGATATTATTTTGTAATTTCTTGTAATTCCACTCATATCTAGGCGTGACAGCCCAATGGGTGAAGGAGTCACCTTCACACGCTACAGGCAACAAACAAGGATACATGTAAGATACAAGGCAATCGCAGTATGCATGACATGGTGCAATAAGATAAAGTGTGGAATTAACAGTGCTAGACACCAGAAACAAACAAATTAGGTTCATATTGCCCCCTTCTAGGAGCACCAAGGTAGCAGGAATTTCCTGCCAAATACCTGCCCCTGTCCAGAAAAACAAAGAATTTCATTTGTATTCCTAAAATAATTCAATCATAAATTTCAAAAGAAAAGGTAAATAAAGATGACAAGAATATTCAATGGTTAATTTTCAAAGTTAAACAACAAGCACAAGAAAATGTTTAATTCTCAAAGATCTATCTGTTTAAACATGATGGGTGTGCATGTTCAATGAGTATTAATCATCAAGAAATGAGAACAAATTTGTACAGATCATGCCCGTGAATAACAGGTGTGTTGTTAGAGTATGTTTGATTAATTGGGGTTTTACGCCGTACTTAAGGTTATTTCACTCATATGAAGGCATGCCAGCCCAATGGGTGAAGAAAACCACGCCACTGGCAAAAACAATGACAAGATACAAGACACTCACAGGACATAACAGGACGCCACAACAGATCGGCTTCGAGTTGCCCCTCATCCTGAGAACACCAGAGCAACAGGAAGCTCCCTCAAATTGCCCGCACATTGTTATAGAGGTGCTGTTCTGTAACGATTTACTATGATATGATTCACATTAATTAGTTTGTTAGCCATTAAGGAGGTAGCGGAAATGAAAAAAAAAATTGTTTATACCTATTTCCTCTTACAAGGAGGCTAGTTCATTAGGTGGAGGATATTAAAGATAACTGTTCGTCAAAGAGCAACTTTTCAGCCCAGTTTCTACAATCTAACTCTAGCCTAGTCTAGTAAAGATCAGCTACTTATTTTATTGACATTGAAAAGTTACAAAAAATATTGTTGCAGAACGGTAAGTTACAGTTAGCCTTTTTCGTACAGTTTTCAAGAGCAATGAGAGAGATTTTGTCAGAAAATTTGTCAATAGTTAAGTTGAGAGGCTTTCATAGTGGGTGATCTCTTGATTTCTACCAG
>JAUELC010326522.1:0-14282 GCA_031471745.1 Cryptochiton stelleri
ATATATTGTCGGGGAATTAAAAAAATATTTGTTAAAACATGATTTTCGTATCTCGGAATAAATATGGCTACATAATAGGAACTGATACTCATCTTCAATTTAATTTGATTTACAAAGTTTACAAATACGCTCTTTTCTGGGAATGTTGAGATATATACCAGTTTCAGCGGCTAAACCGTAATACCCACATTTTAAACGAATTAATAATTTTAAACAAGAGTCTCGTAAGCAGTTATCAATACCAAGACTACAGCCACTTCTAAGATCACCATTTACTAACTTGTACGCATCATATCTAGATGATTCTCTCAATAAGAACAAACCAATTGGAACAAAACTATTTTCAATATTCGTCTTTGCTGCTGACACAATTCTAACTGTTGGGTTTTCAACCATAAACAAATAATTCAACCCACATTTATGTAACAGACGCTTTATAAGGCTGCTCCAGTGGTAAACTCTGCTATCGGTATGGTGTTCAAATTGTAGCTTATATAATTTATACGTTAGGGAAACTAATCTCTTCTTACAATACATTGTTAAGCTAAAGGTACCAAGCTCACCATATACACACATAATTGGGGCATGTCTATGTAGTCCTAAAATATATTAACAATATTGATTATAAACATTTTCTATATCTCCTGTATTACTCATACCCAAAATCTCGCAGCGATAGTTCAGAATAGGCTTGATGATAGCGTCAAAAATCAAAATATTTGGTTTTGATATTAATTTTTAGATATTAAAAATATTTCTTTAATTTAAATATCGACCTTTTCACTTTGTCAATTACAAATTTCCGTGCGTCAGACATATTCAAATTATACTTCAAACGTATACCTAAACGGCAAAAATTATCCACAACCTCTATATTAAATGATGTTACCAGATTTGTTGAGACCATCTTCATTATGGGAAAATAAAGCTGTGTCATCCTCGAAAAGCGATATAAAAAGTTGAAACTGTGCTAATACATTCGTACAATATCCACCAATACATTCATTGGAATACACATCATTAATATATAGAGAAAACATAATATGTGATGACGACTCTCCTTGTTTTAGACCGGTTGCCAAATCAAATAAATCAGAGTAATCGGTACACCATCTCACACATGACCGTACAGTTTTATAAATAGCCTTAATGGCCCTCACTAATTTATTACCACAGCCATAAGAAATTACCTTATCCTGCAAAGCCTCTCTAATAACTCTATCAAACGCTTTCTCCAGATCCACAAATGCACAGTATAGTTTACGCTTTTCTAATATTGAAATACTTATAATATTATACAATACAAAAATACAATCAATCGTGTTTCTTTCTTTCCTAAAACCAAATTGGAAATCTGTTAAAATATTATTCTTTTCTGCCCACTCGCTCAACCTATTATTAAGAACAACTGAATAAAGTTTAGCGAACACGCTCATAAGAGTTATACCTCTATAATTGTTCTCATCTCCTGTATCCCCTTTTTTATGTATTGGGACAATGATACCCTTTGTCCATTCAGATGGGTACAATGAATTGGCATATAAGCAATTGAAAATTTTCAGGATATAAGGAACAAGAATATCCTTACCGATAATAAAAATTTCGTTGCAGATGTTATCTAAACCACTAGATTTATTTCGTTTCAAGCTTTTTATTGCTGCATTGATTTCCTGATACGTTATTGGCTGGTCAAATTGCTCGTCAAGCGGAATATTATTGTCAATATCAGAGTCACCTACGCCACCATTGGTGTTAGATAACTTTTTAAAATGTTCCAGGAATTTATCTACATTAAGATCATTACTAACCGCTTTCTTTCGTTTAATAACTTTATTCACTTCTTTCCAGAAACGTTTCGGTGCATATTTAGCTGCATCTTTTAAATTTTCTTTATTTTTAATATCCCATGTATTCCTAGCCTTTCTTTTACATTTATTATATTCTTTTTTCACCTGTAGTAGCCTACTGAAATTATCTCCATACTTTCTATATCTATTTCTTTCATGTCTATATTTTGATTTATGATCTATACATTTCTTATCAAACCAATCATTATTGTATTTTACATTTCTGTGAATAGAACCACTTTTAAATGTTTTACCACTTATATATTCCGCACATTCATACAGTATATTCGATACATTTATTACAACATTATTAATATCACAGTCACTACTGTTTTCAAGGCTTTCTACCACACTTAACAATTCTGACTGCTTACTTTCTAAAATTTCAATAAACTCAGTATTTCTGGTATTATCCCACACAATTTTTTTACAATCAGATCCACGTGATCTATATGTTTTTTTGTCATGTTGAGAGGGTTGGAAGATCTTAATACCAAATGTTACAGGAGCGTGGTCAGAAAACTCCAGTATATCATCAATACGGAAAAAAGATATAGATTCTAATTTATTTGGAAATGCAAGTAGGTAATCTATTGTACTACAACCACGCTCACTATAGAAGGTATATCTGCCGGGTTGATCTCCATCGTGTCTACCGTTTACAATTCTCAAGCCAGTTGTTTTACACAGATCAAGAAGTTTGTTGCCGTTTGCATTTGCTTTAGTGTCTAGTGAAAGTCGGGCATTTAACTGACACTCATCAAAATTATCTTCATCAAAGACATTTATAAATCTGTGTAGGTCGTCGTCAGATAAATGATCGTTTAAAGATGAGGTACGGGCATTAAAGTCGCCACACACAAATATATCAAAAAGTTCACAGTTAAGTTCGGAAAGATATTTTTCAATTTCATTAAAAACACAATATTCATCTGTGCCTAAGCACGGGGCGTACACAAGACAAATTATCATGTCATTTTGAAATCCAAAAGAAACCTTAGAAAATTTCACCCATAAAACGCGTTGATTGTCAGATTTAATTATCTTGATACCCTGATAGTATATATCCTTCACATAAACCGACAAACCGCCACTGGGGCGACCTTGTCGCTCGGGTTTTTTGGCAGGTATACATACAGAAGAATATCCTGGGATTTCTGGTTCCAATTTTTCCGTGCACCAGGTTTCAGTAAACAGTAATACGTCAAACTTGGATACATACGATAAAAAGTGTGCGTCCTTCAGCTGACGTCGCAGCCCATTAACATTCCAAGAACAAAATGATACGGCTCGGAATTCGTGCGGTCGTCCTGCTGCAGGTTCCTATTCGGAATCCTTGTTGTTTGAGGGTTCATAAAGACGGTCATCAATGAATAACTTGTCACCTCTAAGTATGGCCTTCTGACCTCTTTCTCGTGCCTGTTTCATGATGGGTACTAGTGCTTTCCGTCGCTCATAGACATCTCTTGGGTATTGATCAGAGATTCGAATTGGAGAATTGTTAAGAAGCCGAGACTTACTACGGACAAGCTCTCTACTCTTGTAAGAGGTAAATTTTGCTATTATAGATCTGGTTTTACCTATCTGTTTACGACCCATTCGATGGGCACGTTCAAACAATATGTTCAGAGAGAGAGATTCGATTATATTTTGATATATAACAACAACACAGGTTGATCCCATTAACCATGGCGGTTAAACAATTATTCCCCGTGAAGGCAAGCAAATTGTTCTCTTTTCATTTGTAAAACAAAAGTATTACAAGGCTCACTATGTATGCAGTTATGTTATATTCTAGTGGTATAAACCGATAGATGTGTGTCAATATACACTGTAAAATATAGCAAGCTATTACAATATAGTTTAGATAAGGTTTTTGTTGCCAATGATGAATTTGTATGGAGTAATAAGACACCGAAAATTGTATGGGCACGAACAAATCCCACACAGCTTACGTATGACTCTTAACTTCTCTGTTAATACAAATAATATATTTAAACGAATCCTATTATGTGGATAACAGAGCTATAGTATTAATCCTAAAATGGACCTAGAGAAAACAGCTCAATGCAAATTTCATACCTCGTCAATTTATCTGATTTATGATGACAATTTTGGAAACCTTGATTAAACATATGTTTTGAAGCCAGGAAATATACATGTATTCAGGCGTTCAACAAACCTCCTGGACTATGTACAGATAACACAATTAATAATGGTCTAGATGGACCCAGATCAGGCAAGTTAATCGACTTGTCCAGTCCTTGTTATTATAGTGCGGTAAATAAATATTCCTAGTCCAGAAAGAAAATGACACATTCTGCGTCCCACATGTTAAGATGAAGAATACACATTATAAACATGATACCTATCCCAGAGGTGGGGATACAGTCAATCAGTTTGTTTGCCAATATATGTCAGCCTGTGTGATTAAAACCCCAAAAAACTTACATAGCCTATTCCCAAACATCGGCAATACAAAAGACAACAATTGCTGAATGTTTGTGAATGCTGAATGTTTGTGAATGCTGAATGTTCGTGAAGGACTGTGCGGTGTATCATTTCACTAATTGATTTGTTATTGGTGAAAAACAACGCATAAGTCAGTAAACAAAATCACCCTTACCGAACTATATTGGTATAATACGGTATAATTAAACATCTACAGCATAGAACGATAAACCATTTTTACCATAACCATCCTGATTGGGAATCACTCTTAACTCTTGCCTTGACTTCATTTGTGATGCTTCTGCTATATCTTGTAGTCGACAAAAAGCACTCAGTAAATGCACCTAGTGTACGAAGCGGATCGAGGAGGCTTACAGTAATATTAAAAAAAGATCACGACGTTATCTCTCATATACATGTGTATAATTGGAGGTACAACATCAAATTGCTTTGGTCGTGCGATTATTCTGATAAAGACGATTTGCATTGATCTGATAATGTAAACTACCACATCGTTTGATATATGAGAGAACACATTCAATATATTACGTGTAGCTTGGCCAGTGTATAATTACTACTCGTTGCTACTACTGATTGACAAAAGATTAATAACTGGGTA
Organism: Cryptochiton stelleri; assembly: GCA_031471745.1. Lineage (NCBI taxonomy): Eukaryota > Metazoa > Mollusca > Polyplacophora > Chitonida > Mopaliidae > Cryptochiton > Cryptochiton stelleri. The sequence goes on from JAUELC010326522.1 coordinate 4,918, forward strand.
GTGTGTGGGTTTTGTAAAGCCGTCGATAAAAGCAATTAAAAATCATGGAATTGACTTGATTGATACAAGATGAATAACAGGGCATTGTGAGGGCTTTGTAGAACAGTCTATAATAACTTTATAAAATCAGTGAATTGAACTGATTCATAAAAGATGAATAGCTGGGCAGTGTGAGGGTTTTGTCGAACAGTCAAGAAAAGCGTCTCAAAATCATGCAATTGACTTTGTTGTTAAAAGATGAATAACTGGACAGTGTGATGACTGTCTAGAGCAGTCGATAAGAGCAATTCAAAATCATTTAATTGAATTGGTTGATAAAAGATAAATAACAGGGCAGTGTGTTGGTTATTTAGAGCATTCAATAAAAGCAATAAAAAATCATGTTATTGATTTGGCTGATAAAAAATGAATAACTGGGCAGTGTGGTGATTTGTAGAGCAGTCGATAAGAGCAATTTGAAATCATGAAATTTACTTTGTTGATAAAAAATGAATAACTGACCATTGTGAGTGCTTTGTAGAGCAATCGATAAGAGCAATTCCAATTCATGGAATTGTCTTCAGGGATAAAGATAAATAACTGAGCATGATGAGGCTTTATAGAGCAGTCGATAAAAGCGTCGCAAAATCATGGAATTGAATTAGTTGATAAAAGATGAGTAATTGGGCAGTGTAACGGCTCTGTAGAGCAGTCGAAAAACTCAATTCAAAATCATGGAATTGAATTGGTTAATAAAAGATGAATAACTGGGTAGTGTGAGGGCTTTGTAAGGCAGTTGATACAAGCAATATATTTACATGACCTGTGTAGTGTGAGAAAAAGATTATCCAATATATCACTCTCGTCTGTTAATTTTCAAAATCACTCGCGAGGGCTCATGATTTTGAAAATTAACAGACGATAGGGATATTCATCGCGCCACACAGGGTCTCGTTGGATAACCTTTAACCTAACACATGTATTTACAGTCAATGAATACAGAAACAATTTAATAGGCAGCAGTTGATGAATTTTTCGTGAAGCACTGTGCTACGCATCATTTAACTATTGAAGAGCTATGTATGAAAAACAACAAATTTATATAGTATTGATGGACAAATCTGTAAACAAGCTCCTCTTAAATAAGTTACATTTGTACCATAGGCCACAGTTAAGTGTCAACAGGAGATAATGAATATGTATTAACCATGACATGCACCACCCAGATGATTCTGAACAATTCTAGCATGCTTAGTATAAGAACTATTATAAATGCATCGACTTAATTTGGAATTCATTTGCTATATACTATATTCAACAAATTAAACGCATAATTTCATCACAACTAGTTCATGTATCTATATTGGATCTTCCTTATTATATGTGTTATAAATGAAGACAGAACATTTTGCTTTCCTTCACCGCGAACCCGGGACCTTTGGGTTACAGGTCCAACACTCTACCGACTGGGCTGTGAAGGCGCACGATATATTATGTTATAGATGCGGATCGGCGGAGATTGCTGCAGTGTTCAACAAGGGTAATTCAATATCTCTAACATTACTCTGTGTGTAATTGGAGGGGCAACATTAAATCGCCTTGGTCGTGAGGTTATCCTGATAAAGACGATTCCCATTGATCTAGTATATGTGATAAAACATACAACATAATAGGCCTACCAGTGTTAAATTTCTAACGTTATGTTAATTAATACTCCTTCTGATAATATTATCTGCCCCACGGTCAGATATGGGAGATAGAAGATATAGGCCTAACATAGTGCCGGTAGTTTTTTTTCTGCAGTAATGTATAATTACTATTCATTCTCTATCTCAGTATAGATTTGAACTTTCCAAATTTTGCTCACACAAAATGAATTGAATCCAATGTTTTTATTTTTACATATGGAATAGTTTCTTCGGATTTTCTTTCCATTTGTTTTAATTTCTTAAAATTTCTTATATAGACTGCAGAAACAAATTAGGTTTTGCTAAAACAGTTAACGACGTCTTTCGTTTACATGATAAAAAAACATTTTGAGAACTAAACGGTTAATAAAAAATCATCTAACTCCACCTAGAAAGTTTTAATAGCCTATTATTGTTAGTCTCAATGATATCAAATGCGCACCTTAATGTGACGTGCCACGCTGTACATCAATCACACCTCCATGTGACGTGACACTGTGTACGTAAATATATACATTAATGTGACGTGAAACTGTGTACGTACATACATACCTTAAAGTGACGTGACACCGAGTACGTAAATACGTACCTTCATGTGGCGTGACACTGTGTACGTAAATACTTACTTTTGTGTGGCTTGACACTATATACGTTAACACACACCTTTATGTGACGTGACACTGTGTACGTCAATACATGTCCTAATTTGACGTGCCACTGTGTACGTAAATACGAACCTTCATGTGACCTAACACTGTGTATGTTAAAACGAACCTTCATGTGATCTGGCACTGTGTACGTAAATACGAACCTTCATGTGACCTGGCACTGTGTACGTTAATACGAACCTTCATGTGACCTGGCACTGTGTACGTAAATACGAACCTTCATGTGACGTGAAGCTGTGTACGTAAATACATAACTTCATGTGATGTGCAACTATGAACGTAAATACATACCTTCGTATGACGTGCAACTGTGTACGTAAATAATACCTTCATGTGACGTAACACTTGACAACTGTAACACGTAAATCCAATGGAAAGTACTGAGAGCATGTTTATGAATCTAAATCAAGAGCTGTTCTTTCTGACCAAAGCCAGCCTCATATATACACTGCGGATTCAATGTTGGTAAAACTATTCATCAACAGCTCCTTACTGAGAAAAAGAGAAATACCATCTTCACAAGTCGTGCGGTGAAATGGTTCTAGACTGTTGATACATCACTTTCTCTAAAACAGATGAAGTGTGACACTCTTAAACGTTTCAACATTCCACTCCAGTTGGGGTAGGAACCACCAGGAATAAACTAATCCCATCGTGATGAGCGGTTCAATTTGATTCAAGGATCTCTTGGAATAATTGCAATTCAATGCATAACTATCTCACAGCATATGTCCGTCCTTTCTTTAGCGGGACATTCACGAAAACCTTGCTGAAGTGGTGTTCTGAAAGAGTTATCGCCGACTAGCTGCACTTGACACACTTCTCACGGGAATGTGCGAATTACCGAGGCGGTATATTTACGAAATAAAAGCTTGAAATTCAGTGTAGCTGGCAAGCATGCAAACTATCCGAGAAAATTACTCGATATGACACTTAGTCCGTAGACCGTTTCCAAGTCACACCAGAAGAAATCCAGTATAACGAGTAGTTGAAAATATATGTCAATAGACATTCGCATTGAAAGAGTGTCAATCATCTATCAATAGACATCCAATGGGATTGGATGGATACCACAAACTCTACAATATATTCATTTACCAGACGGGTGGATTTCGCGTACAGTTATCCAAATTACAAATGTGGTAAAATGAAGAAAACTTCTCCAACATTAACTTCAGTGGTCGAAGAGCGCTTTGCTTCCTTTTTAACGTTCAAACATACTCAAGGTGTATATGTACTCAACATCATCAATATTGTCTTACAACAAATTGTCTAATTTTTTCCGTTGACCCCAACATTATCCCTACGCCACCATTTCTATTTACATCTGTTACAAATATTACAACCCAGACAGTCTGTAGAATGTTTTAATACTGTATTGTTAGTAACATGGACTGATTAGTCTGAACTCTGGAAGTCTATCTAACTTCATCTGGTCAGTATTAGCCATGCTTTAATCACTCACAGCACAATTTGGAAGGGTGAGCTAAACCCAACAGAGATAAATGTGATTTGAATCAAAACATTCCCAGAACAGCTGTACGCAATTTATATACATTTACATCAATTTCAATAACTTCAGTTGTCGAAGAGCGCTTGGCTTCCTTTTTAATGTTCAAACATACTAAAGGCATATATGTATTTCAACATCATCAATATTTTCTTACTATAAATTGTCTAAATTGTTCCCAAAATTATGCCAACTTCACGCTTTCTATTTACATCTGTTACAAATATAACCACCCAGACAGTCTGTAGAATGTTTTAACACTGTATTGTTAGTAACATGGACTGATTAGTCTGAACTCTGGTAGTCTATCTAACTTCATCTGGTCAGTATTAGCCATGCTTTAATCACTTACAGCACAATTTGGAAGGGTGAGCTGAACCCAACAGAGATTAATGTGATTTGAATCAAAACATTTCCAAAACAGCTGTTCGCAATTTAAATATGTCAATTTCAATAATATACAAATATTACATGTTTGAGAATGGAACATTATGAGTTGTCAGCTGGAGACATTTGATGTTTAACCCACACCTGACTACATCATCCAATGTTTCAGGTGATCGTCATTTTTCGCATTCATCTTGTCTTATATTCGTTCAAATGTTATAATAGTCCCCCCCCCCCCCTCTGCCCCCATTCCCTTCGATAAACCACGCACTCGCAAATACATTTTCTCAACGATGACGCGATCTCTACAATGCATTCCCCCCAAGACAAAACGTTCAAATAATTAACGTACGTGTATTCCTAAGTTTGTTTCGGTTTCCTCACATTGTGAATAAATTTATTCAAAGTATAGATCCCTAGTAACGGCTTAATGATTCAAGCAGTCTGTTACTTATCCCTCAGCCAGCCGTCATAAATTGTTATGTATTTCTTTCTCATAAAAACATGATTGCTACGGTCTTTTAACTCACAGCACGATAAAATAACGAAGTCAAACGACAAGAAAAAGCTTTCTGAAAAAAAAAATCCGGGAACATTTACGACTTATTTTCTTAACGTAATCGATAGAGCTGGAGCTGAATGTAGCTAGACAGTAGAGTTATAACGACTTTGAACTTTATACACTTTGCCGTTCATTACATGTACATGTCTGTCCTTTGCTAAACCTATATATGTAAGGTAACCGAGATCGTATTTTGTTCTCATTAATAAGATAAATATAAATATTTTACATGAGTTTACGTAAATTCATTTCCAATGGCCACTAAACAGGATTTCCACATACATATCAATGTCTATAGAACGTTATTTGTTTGGCTACATTTCATTATTGTGTATCAAATCACACTACAAGTATGGATAGAGAGCAGTTATTGTTTTTATTTAAGTTTAACCAGACTCTTTTCTTCATCAAAACAATACTGTAAGGAAATGTCCTATTTTTCACTAATTTGTCTCCCACTTTTTATTGTATCGGTGCTGATTTTTCATATTTTAGAGAGGATTAAATTATCAGGGTAGTACCAACCAGAGTTTTCTTGTAGCTGACATATTTAATCACAATATATTTGAGGACAAACTCATCGGAAGATACTAATGCTTTATTTGATATTTTAATCATAGATTAATACGTTAGGAGAAATCGTTTTGTACTTTATCAGAAAATTGGTAATATTGAGCCTTGCACAGGTTAGAAGAAGACAGTGACTATACTCTTTCTACGTATCGGATCCCTAGGAGAAAGGGCACGTCAATGGTTCCTCAATAATTGACTATATTTTTTAATTCACTGAATGGATGAGCTCAGACTCGTCAAACATTTTCTTAGAATGAATTAATCGAGAGAATTCACGCGTAAAATAATATCATGTATAATTGTTGTAATGTTTGGTTGATTTATATTTAATGCCGTCCTCAGCGCTATTTCACTTATGTCACGATTTTCCATCGCAGGTATTAAATGGAAAACTGTAAGGAAACCTCATAGAAAACACCCCGCGATCTCCAATGTCGCTGGTACAATGGTGTTGTTTTGAAGATAAATTATTCTAGCACCTTATATACTGTGTCATATCGCAACTATTTCTCGTCAATATACTGAGAGCACTTAACACTCGAGAGGCTATCTGATTAGAATTTCATGTATATGTACTTGGTAAGCGTTTAAGTGTTTCTACAATTCACTGTTAGCACTAGGATGTAGGATAAAATTTAACAGTTTGTGCCTGAACGACTGTGATTATCAGAATTCAGAATTCGGTACAAATGTATATTCCCCGTCGATCCGTGAAAATCATCCGTTGGAACTGAATAAATATTTATTGTTTAATATTGTTATATAACTGACGTGTTATCCTATAGATATTTTGAGTTTCCAAGTAGACTTTGATGTCCATGTTAAGGGTATTAATGACTTTCTACAACACTCTGTTAGCAGTATGATACGTGATAAAACATTTAGTTTATTCCTTGAACGACTGGGTTGACATCACACTACTCGAGAGGCTGCCCAAGTAGAATCCGATGCCCGTGTTAAGCATTATTATGTGTTTCTACAAAACTCTGTTAACAGTAAGGTGCGTGACAAGCCTTTACAGTTGTACTATAATCCTCAAGCCACTGAGATTACCATAGATAAATTTGAATGGATATCGCATGTCAATCAGTGAAAATCATCTGTTGGAACTGACTGAAAGCTCTTATCCCATAGACCTCTTATTAGAAACATTTATCCTCAAGAAGGATTATCCACGTCACTCGATGACAATCAATGATTGGATCTGACTGAAATTTTCTGCTTGTTCTCTCATAGACATATCAATAAAACATCGTAAAAGAGCTGATTGCTTTTTACCATTGAAACAACATGGCGATCTTGATTACAAAAATGTAATATACTTGGTAAATCGTTGTAAAAAGTATGTTATGAGGCGTCAAAAAAACGCTACTTACATGTAGTCAAAACTGAGGTATAAGAACTGGGTATTTAATGATACTACAGGTGGATAGGAGAAAATCATATATTTGAAATTGACTTAATCCTCTACTTTATATTCCCATAGAATGCATCGTAAGCATTGAAAGAGTTCTGTTATATTGACTAAAAATATATATCCTACCTCGTGCATCGTTCTAACTAAAAGGTTTTGATCGATTTAAAAAGCTTTCCAAGAATACAAACATTCGGGATTTAATTACCAGAAGATTTAATGCGACAATTTTCACGGAAAACTGGAGCTCCACGATTGAGCAATAACTGATTCCATTATGTCAGCATTTCAAAGGAAGTCTCAATGTTCAAATGGGATTCAACACAATAAAACATACAGGCTGAAAATGAACCGGAATCTTTTCCAAACTGCCACATCGACTAGCCGATCTCAGCGAGGTTTATTTGTATCATTTGTTAGCGGTTAACTATACTAATTTATCCAATCGAAGTAGAACAGTTTTGTTACTCACATTATATAGCTTCCTTCCACTATTAATTAACTGTTAAAATGGTTAGCACTATGTGCTGCTTTCTGGTAAGTGGCAGGGCATTGTGGGGGCTTTATAGAGCAGTGGATGAACGCAATTAAAATTCTAACAGTAATTTAAACCAAGATATTTGTTGACACCGCGCACAATCTTAACAAAGCTGTCTCTATCCAACCAGCCCGGTAAATCACAACCAAAATGTTTACAGGCTTAATAAATAAATTCTGGCCCCACAACTGCTTCCGTATTACCACCTGATGTCCGCTTTGAGAACAATTCTGAAATTATTCTTAATCTTAATCTTTTATTGCAGGAACGAGCCAAAGGCCCTTCTCCTCAAACACATTTTGAAATACATTAATACAAAATATGATACAACAATAATACTAGTTATATAACAGGCGATAATAATCATTGATGTAGTGACATACATTCATTTCTAAGACACATAGCTTTCTTTATGTACTTAAAAACCGATTGCAAAGAAACAATATTATTTACGTTAGTAATATAAGGGAAGGTTTCCGTTCAGTCCGCGTTGATTGCGAAAATAGCGCGTGGATTTTAAGATATTTCTTTCTGGTTTTCCTCCGAATGCCGGCAAAGCAAAGTCAGCATATAAGTGAAATAACCTATATAGGCCTATATAGGTCAAGAAAACAGCTGGGTGTCATAAACTGCGCTTTCCGAGAATGCACGTTACTCAAAATATCCATGGAAGATTTGCTTTACAGGTATTTGGAGGAAAACCAGAAAGAAATCTCTTAAATTGTACTATTTATTATTCCTATATGGCTGTTTTCACTTGTATTTCCAGACATCGATGAATGTACAGTCTTAAATGTGAGTCGGAATGAATCCTACACCATCTGTAATAACACCCAGGGGTCGTTTAGTTGTGACTGTTTGTCAGGATATACCAGTCAACCAGCAACGCTTCATGTTATGGTAAGGTACACACTGTTGAACATCATGGTTTTTGCAACCCAAAATATTAATTATACATATATTGGAGGAAGCAAATTTTTCTCTCTTCATTTATAAAAAAATATATTATGTATAAAATGCACTTATAGTTATAAATTCATCTCCTGATACACAAACACAAATCTGAGTTTTCAATATGTGATATCCAAGAATATACGTTACTCAAAAAATTCGTTTAATGTTATAAATAAGGACCGTGTCGTGGCTCAGTGGGTGGGGCATTACCCCGCTAAACCCCCTTCACTGTACCGCATAAGTTGAAGGCTAAATAGCTGCGACCTCAGGTATGTAAGGGAAGTTTTCCGTTGACTGCGGAAGTCGCGGGGTGATTTTTACGAGGTTTAATCCCGGTTTTCCGCCAAACACCGGCAATGAAAATTCATCCCATAAGTGAAATAACCTTGAGTACGACATTTAACACCAAGCAAACAATCAATTGAAATTACTTTTTTAAATCCATGTTCTGGAATCGATGAAGAAAATATCGGGCTTTCTTATTTCATAAAATAATAGTTTCCAAGAAAGTACCTTACTAAAAATATTATTTTTCATAGTTTTAAATTGGACTCCATCTTCAAGTCCATGTTCGGGGATAGGTGAAGAAAACATCTGGCTTCCTTATTATATAAAATTATAATTGTAAGATTGTTCGTTACTAACAATATTATTTTACAGTCATAAACTGGGCTTATGATTATTATTTATGTGTGACTTTTTTCGCGTATCCTTCCAGACATCGATGAATGTACAGACTTAAATGTGTGTCGGCATGAATCCCACACATTCTGTAATAATACCATGGGATCGTTTAGTTGTGAGTGTTTGTCAGGATATTACAAGTCAACCAACAACTCTTCATGTTATGGTAAGACATCCTTGTATTTCACATTAATAATATATAAATAATAGTCTACACCTATCTCATAAATATTAACACAAACAAATATTTTCCCACAACAGCATGTGCCAGTTAACAACCAATTTTAAGATGGGGTGGGGTGGGATTTAACTAGGGGTGTAACGATACCCCACTCTCGCGATACGTATCGTATCGCGATACAACGTCACGATACGATTGTATCGCGATACACAAGCATAAGATTATTT
>JAUELC010326743.1:0-14265 GCA_031471745.1 Cryptochiton stelleri
CCCCCGGGGGGGGGGTGGGGGGGGGGGGGGGGGGGGGGGGGGGGGCACATGTATAACGTGGTTCGCTGATGTACTGAACGTACTTTTACTCCATCAATTACAATAGGAACTGTTTGGGACTGCAGATAAGATCTTTGGACCCGTTTTTAGTTACGGGGGTCACTAAAATAATAAAAGTACTACTGCTCCGTCAATAATTATAGGAACTGGATAGAACTTTTCAGATGAAATCTTTGGATCCACCTCAAAAAGCTTAACTAAGCCAGATTTGTAATTTGGCCCCAGGAAGAATAGTTACGTGGGGTCAAATGTTACGGCGGCCACAGGGTTTGTTCCGATTGAGTCGACCTATAGTTGTAAAAGATGTAGGACAATTTTAAATTCACACAGAAAACTCGTTTATGTTAATAATTTCAAATCCTTTCTTACATAATAATCACAAATACACGAAACGTAATCCCATATTCGTGGTTGGGTGCACAGTCTCTATTCTTTTTTATGTTGCTTTAACGTTATGAGGCTAATTAGATTTCGACAGTATCATAGAAAATGCTTCGTTTGTACTGTGTTGACTTCAATCCTCTTTTGATATAATATATAATGATATAATGCATGCATGGGAAAAATTAAAGTGGGTAATTAGATGCTTTAATTAGTTATAATAAGAAAAACATTTTACGTCAGCGCTGACATAATGCTCGAGATGGCAAAGATTTCCGTGTTGATGTTATGTTATCTGGTAAAGCCCGGGGCAAACCTTTGCGATTTTGTCGCATCAGAAAAAAAAGGGTCCTGTCGAAAAGGTGTGCGGCAGAGTTTTATTACGATTTTGTCGCTGCAACAAAATCTCATGAAATCAAAACATTGAAACACAATTTGTAGTGTTCGGAAGGTGTGCGGTGACGTAAGACAATATTTTGTTTACGTCTTAATTCGATAGCCAATAAAAGGTGATGTTTAGCTCACATGATCATTTGGTGTTGATCACATGACAAGCGTGAATATCACGGAATGCCTTTTACTTGCGTTTTTGTCGAAGAGGTGCTCGGTGAACGTTCTTGCTACAACGTCGGCAGGCCCTTTGCCCGTTTCTGTCTCTTGCAAAGGTGTGCGCCGGCAAAAGTGCAAATGCTACGAGTAAACAAATGAATCGGCCACTGGTTCAGAAGGCAATGATGCTGACTTATGCACGAGCTTACTTCATTTCTACTAAACAATTATTCAAGTTCATTTTGTTCTATAGAACTTGCCATTTATTTTTATGCGACCACAGCATCACTCACACACTCCTTCCTGTAAAAGATAAAGAGCCCAAGCCTTATATATGTATTTTAAGCAAGAACATGCATTGCAGAAGTTATAGGCATCAAAGGAACACCCCAGCGATTACAGAAATGACAATCTGTTACGGTACTAAAAAGTGTATTTCGGATACCAATTCAGTAGATATATTATAATTAGTTTGACACAAAACTGAAGCTGCCAGTCTTCCACAATGGTCCATTAGAAATGTACTTGGATCGTCTGCATGTTAAAATGTGTTGATTGATTGATTGATTGATTGATTGATTGATTGATTTATATTTAACGCCGTGCTCAAATGTATTTCACTTATGTTTTATATGACGGCGGTGTACCTCCAACAGTAAACATCAACACAACTCAACACAACCATAATGTGGCGTGTTAAATATAAATGCCCTGTTGGGGGAATTATATTTCTCCACAGCTGATAGTATGAATATATTAACAACATAAGCCCTTAGCCAAAAGACTAAAACAATTGCTGAGTCTGATGTGGAATTATTCGACCCAGTCGACCACAGGTATATGAGGGAGTCACACGAGGTGACTCCGGCTATCGCGACTGCAGATTTTTAAGAGGTTCCCTCCACGGTTTTCCACCGTATTTAGTAAGGCAGAGTAAAATTCAATAATCCGTCGTCATATAAGTGAAATACCCTTGAGTACGACGTTAAACACCAATCAAACAAAACAAACAAACAATATACTGTTTTCTATCAAATTCATCCGGCATTACCCGCACGGGCCTGAGTTCTAGAGCAGACCCTGGCTTCATTTATAAACAGTTGTAAGCTTCTGTTCCGAAACTTTGTAATACGGTATCTTAAAAAGTGTCCAATATTGTTTTTATAAAGTTAAGCTGTGTATTAAGTAACTCGGGTAACACCAAACCCTAAAAACACCAATTTCTGGGGCAGTACCAAGTTACAACATAAGTTAGCCTTTAATCCCTGTTCAACTTTCTGTGACTGGTTGTTTTGCATAGCCCAGTGCAGTACGAACACATAGCAGGGAGAGTTATCGTCCCTTCTTCAAGGCAGCAATAATAAAATAAACTGCAGGCGTATTTAAAGGCTGGAAATAAAGATAAGGAATATGAAGATTTGTTGACGTCATCTCATAATGCTTTAATCCAATTTTAGTCTTTGCAGGCTTAACTTAGGCTAAGGCTAAGGGGGAACACACTGGAAGTCGTTGTTGGACATTTTTGACTCGGCATTATTTTCTGGACTCACTGATCAGATAAGATAATTCATTAATAAAAGATTAAATAACTAATCCATGATTAATAGATACAGCTTCAACATGACGAGTTCTAATCCGGATTAAATTGGGAACAAATGACCCAATGTCAAAGTATTGCATTTGCCAAAAGTGTCGTGCTTTTTAATGGTTTATCCTGAATATTATTTTTGTTCCAATTGCACACAGGCACACAAGCGCCCCAAAATTGGGTATTTTACAGAATCACATGAGTTATAGATATATTTCTCAATAAGTACAAGTTAGAGGCTTTCGGTTAATTCCACCCTTAGATTTGTTGGTTAAGTGAAAGTTTTAAAATAACACAAAACATCCTCCTAAAAACAAACAATGCTGCCAGAATATTTAAATGGGGGTGTGTCAATTTACTGTCAAATCTGGATCACGCTTCGATATACAGACGTTACTCCAAGTGAACGGTTATTGAAAGGAACTTTAAATCTTTGTTAATTCGATCGGAATTTTGGGCCCCCATGTTACTTTAATGAAACGTTCAATCAGTTACATTCTTTTAAACAATGCGATCAGACATTCTGATCTATCATTAAAGACACACGATAAGAACACCAATCGGTGCATTTTTTTTGCTAGAAATTTGTCCTTTTTGTCTTTTTTTTTTCATTGTTATGCCAAGATCTATCTTGAATGCCAACTTGAGGTAAACAATGGTTTTATAAAATCTGATTCCTTGTGGAAAATACATTATTCAGATTTACCAAAAGCTTACCTAAAAGAACATTAGTTGATGGGTTTCCGTACGCGAAACGCACACTTCATAATCATAAAATCCTGTTATATCCAAATTGAAACCTTTATAGACTGTTAAATCCAAAAACATATATAGGCCTACTATTGCAGGCTGCTAAGGAATTGAAGTTTGATGTTAGAGAATGTTAATTTGAATCGGTGATAAAGAGATCAAGATCATCTCTATGGAATGGTGCCAGAGAATAAAAAGGTCATCCAAATATCGAAGGTAGGCCTGTGACATGGGCTATTTTAAGGGCTTCATTCTTCCACTCTGCCAATACGATAGAATCAAAGTTGAGAATAAACCGTTTGCCCTCGCAATTTGCTTGTTTATTTGGTTGTTGAACTCGAAATCATTTACGTCAAACTGAGCTCCAACATCTAGGAATGGATGTTTTTACTTACCAGGGAATAACAATAACATGCAGAAATATAAATCTGGACAACTGGCTAACAATACTAATGTATAAACTGACGTTCGGGTATCTTCCAGATAGATACCTTCAACTGAGTATATAGCTATACTTTGCACTGTGACATATATTCAGTTGAAGGTATCTGGTAGATACCGCAACGTCAGTTTATATATTAGTGTTGTATCCAGTTGACCAGATTTATATCTCTGTATGCATGAGCTCCAACAGTTTCAGGACGAACGCCGAAACCTAAGGAAATGAGAAAGCGCGGAAAAGCAAGCTATTTTGAGCAATGACATTTAGATTCTGTATCCAAATGGTCTTAATTTGTGCGATTTGTACACTGTTTTTTTTACCAAACGTAAGGAATACCTCCTCGTAAATATTAATTTACCCTTAATCCCGATGGAATTAGAACCTTAACAGTCATTGTATCTTTGAAACGCCACCGGTGGATTTAGGGATCGTGGGAGGGTCAGAGCAAGTTGGCTTAAAGGTATCCACCCGGTTCTTCAACTAACATCAAGTTTACCTTAGGCTTACTGGTTTTACACGTTAAAACTATTTTAATTTACAATAATAGCGTTCGATTCACTAAACATTTTTGCGATACAATGACCCAGACAACAATGTGTGTACAGCCGTCGAGGAAGTCCTCATAGCCATTGAATATCTGCCCCAAAAAGTCATTTAAAAATGGCAACCTCTTCAAGTTATTGAAAATACACTTGCACAAACGCATCTTACAATTATGATCCATTTATGAAAAAGAGATGTATGTCCATTTAGCCTATCTACCTTCATTCTTTAAATATAGACATAAATAAATCATGTTTTCCATTCCTTTAACCAGTCAAGCTCCGTGCGTAAACCTGTGATTGTTCGTGTGTATAGCCTATCCCGGCTGTTTAAACATGGCCGCGTCGAAGTGTTGTCATTAATCAGTATTTCTTTCACTGACCATAAATACGTTTGGTCCACAATACTCGTTCAGAAACCTCATGTAAGAAAAGGTACATGAGAAGAAAAACAACATGTGATCTTGACACTATGGTTACTCTATCCAATGTTCAACAACATTCATTGTCTTCTTTTATTACACATCTTCTCGAGACAAGGTGGGTCCTGATGTGAAACTCTATTCCCCACCTTGTCGCGCTTGGGTCGTATTTCTGGTCAAACAAGGAGGAGATAACCCCTCCTAGTTCGAGTGATCGACAATACAAGCTAGCACCTGGCCATGGTGCCATATATCCCTCTGCATATAGCCCGAAGAGTGAAAGACATTACACTTTCATTTAACATAATAAGGCGGAAATTTAATATCGCCACTCTAAAAGATCAAGAATAAGCATAATTTGAGCCATTGCTCGAAAAAGAAGGACGTATTTCTCCGCTATTTATCATTATATTCCATACACTGTTTAAAAGTGGTACATATTTAATTGGTCTATGCAATATCTCCATTTTACTTTGATCTCTGTCTGACCGCCGAAAGGCACTAAGCGTGACAAGGGAGGATATAGAGTTTATGGGGATATATCATAAGGGTGGCAAGGAAGGATATAGAGTTTATGGGAATATCATGCCTTGACACGGGAAGATGCTTATTGCATAAATCCAGTGTCCCGGTGTTTTGACTATTAAGATGAAATATGTACACATGATGGTGTATGTACCTTCAACATGAGCAACGCACATATCTTTACAATGCCATTGCGGGATTCTTGAGGGATTTTGAGTGTTATTCACCGAAATTATATAATCTTAAATAATAAGATTTCACGGGTATTGTTCCATGAGGATTAACCATCCGACCCCTTCGTAAAATGAAGTCTGAAACCCTCATTAAATGAAACTGTTATAACGTAGGCGTCGATTCAATACATGTATGAAAACAAAGCAGGCTTCTTCGTATGGGAAACCACTAGATATGGTTATCATTTGGCAGAAGTTGTGAAGTGAGATTCAGAAAATATCTTATTCCTTGCATGTGTAAGAAGTTTCTGACACAGTTTGTCATAAGTGATCCTTAAGATTATAGCAGATATCCCAATAGCTTCTTGGTCATTCGGTTATAGATAATTATGAAATCATGTCGACTTTAGTAAACCACCATACGCCCTAAAGGGGTGGCACAGACCCGTAATGAACATTTGGTAACCATGGTAACCTTGGTAACAAAATTATTGGTCATTATTATCACGTAATAGTAAAAAGGCACAACTAAAGTTATGGTGAATATGTTTCGTAAAGAAGGCCATATAGTTATTCAGTTCCGCTACAGAAACAAAATTAACTTTTGTTCGTGACTAAGTAACAAAAACAAAATACTGGTGAATCGCTAATAGCAAAACGCCCAACTACAGTTGATGGTGAATGTATGTACTAAGTTTCATAAAGATATGCCTTTAATTGTTTCTGCTCCGGAAACGGATTGGGGATGACCGGGTCGACAGACGCCGGACGGTCGGACAAACGGACGCTGGTCAAACCATAATACGACCAATTTTCATCGGGTTATAAAAACATTTGGATAGATAATCTTTTGGATTAAAACACTTAAAGGCATTGTATCAATTGGGTTTCAACATGGAACCAGCAAGGTTCGAAGAAAGACAGTTTTCAGCGGTTTTTAAATAATCGACATCGATGTGTCACTGTGTTAGAATTCTGGTTTGCATTCTATCGTGAGCCTCTGTAGCTCAGACGGTATAGTGTTGGGCTTCTAATTTCGGTGGAGGCAAGCAATTTTTTCTATCAGCATTTATACAAATATATATAGAATGAGAGTGGAAACCTGAACCTATACCATAATGTTGCACGACTACGGTATGTTGTAGTCATATTGTCATAACCATTCTCCACACGCAGTTCACAGTTTTTCCTCATATTGTCTTTCAATTTTTGTAACAGAAATAACATTATTTGCTCCGTGTAAAAAAAATAGTCTACATTTTTTTACAGAATAACCAAACAATATGAGTCTCCCAATATTAAGGAAAAAATGGCACTTTCTTCTGGTTGCCATGGATACAAGTGATGGCCATTTCTTGGTCCATTCAGACCAGTAATTGACTTTATTACATTGTACGATTAAGTTCTAATCTAGTTCAGGCCGCTCCGCCCGCTAGTTATCAGACGCAATCGGGCAGAAATTTTCAATTTTTCCGCTGCTTGCTTTCCGCCCGTTAAGGATGCCGGGCAGCTTTAAGCCTAAGATTTTGAAGGATATTTCGTCTATGTATAACCCTTACGGCAAAGGACTCGAAGAGGTGGTAATGTTTCATTCATTGATAAAATTCACGCAGTTATGTTGTGAAGTCTTGTTGAGAATGTACTGTCGTAGTTTGTGAAGTGTGTCCAAAGTGATAGAGTAGTGTAATGTAAGGAAGCTTCAGAGACCAGCGTCCAGGTAAGACAGCTCTGAGCTCTTCACCAGTAATATATCCAACTAGTTTACACTCACAACTCTTTGGCAATTGCCCAGATGTATAAAATGAATGAGTGGGTTGTAGCGATAAGACTGGCCTCTCTCGATAACTTAATTCAATATCATGACCATAGTGTTTAGTTAAATACTGGTATTTCATCTTGGGACATTGTACGCATTTGAATTATTTTGCCTATATCATTTATTGCGAGATGACAGATATGCAATAGAGTACAAATCAATCGATTCATTAAACTAGAAAAATGCTTTTAGTCAGGATTGGTTTATTGTGACATTTATCTAGAGCAGTTTTTAAAGTTAAATATGTTGATTTTTTTAAAGATTGATATGTTCTCGACTAGATGTATCAGAACGATATTGTAAATCAAATATGTCTAAAGTGATCGTTGGGCAGAGCGCTTGGGAATGAAAGATTGATTAGTGTGGGGTTTGTTTTCAATATTCTTTATTGTTGCAGGAAAATATCCGTATTTTTATAAATGGGAGCAAAAAGTGAAAGGTGCTGAAAACATCTCGGATATCAACTCAACAAAAAAAACTTTACATCTACAGATAGACATTAATACATTTCACTGTGTGTCTTTAATTTTGATCAGTAAAAAAGACAACCTAAAGAAGATAGCGATAATCCAAAACGGGAAAAGGGTTTATTTTGATTCATTTGCTTCTTGATTGTGCCATTATGTTTGGGGACTTCTGCAAGGTGTGTACATCGGCTGGATTAAAGGACTGTTTAAACGGATTAAGAGGATCAAGGAGAACTGTTTTATTCTTAGTTTTTCTCTCTCTACTTATCGACAATCTCTTATTAACAACAGTAGGTGAGTAGCTTAAGTAAATATGATTTTATATTTATCAATTTTTATTTGAGTCTGTTATGCAGTTAATTATTTATACTTTCTCAAATTCGCTCAAAGACAAGAAAATCTCAAAATAAAGTTAGTCTAAAATGATAGACTGTATCAGGCAGCTTTACGAAATAGTTTCCTTAGCTACATAAGAGCCACATAAAGCATTGACATAATTATATGGTGGGTTTTGCATGCCACGTGTCTTGTATCTCCATGGCATTATTATTATTCAACAAATATTCACTAAAATCCTTCATAATAATGCTTTGTCAGTGAATTAAGAAACATACTATTTCTATGGTGGTTGTAATGAATAGCTACTGACTATAGTTGTAAATTGTATGGAGGTATCTTCTATACGGCAGGTGTGTCAGCCGTACATGACAATGTTCTTACATACAAGAAAATTACTCATTTACACAAACATAGAACATCATTTTTGGAAATTGCGGTACAAGGCCAGACTACACAGACTCACTTTAGTTTAAGTTGTCTTTCCCTTTAAGCTTTAAATATGTAAAGACGGCAGGGACATGTTGCATTTTGTTTTTATAAAGTCGAAACATTTTCAAAATCATAATTATGAATGTGAGTGTAAACATATTTCTTTAAATAGTGGCTATTTACTGTTGGAGTACACCGCCGTCAAATACCTTTGAGTACGGATTTAAACACCAATCAATCAACCATTCAATCATTTAAATAGTATATTTTCTTGGAAGACTAATGTTAAATATGAACAATTTAATTAAATAACTCTTCCCAAACATGTCACCCCATGCCCGGAGCGGGTTATCACACAATGTGAACTCATGTTAGGTTCACTTATTTGCAAGATGATATTAAACAAATGTTAACTATATTACTCTTAAAGAGTACAAGACCTAACACTGTGAGTCTAAGTAGATAGACTATATCAAGACCTAAAACTGTGAGTCTAAGTAGATAGACCATATCAAGACCTAAAACTGTGAGTCTAAGTAGATAGACCATATCAAGACCTAACACTTTGAGTCTAAGTAGATAGACCATAGCAAGACCTAAAACTGTGAGTCTAAGTAGATAGACCATATCAAGACCTAACACTGTGAGTCTAAGTAGATAGACCATATCAAGCTTTTGACACATATTTTCTGTGGTGTGTTGAATTGTTTCATAAATTCATAATATTCACATACAGCGTTTAATTGTATGGTAGACTTTTCATGCCACAGTTTTTGTGTCTATAACATAAACTATTATTCGATAAATAGCAACAAAATCCTTCGTAATAAACTAATAATGTATGCTAGTGTATTAAGTGAGATAGTATTTTATGTGTTAATTTTCATGGATAATTAATGAAATACGGCCAAATTTATGGAGATATCAACTGTATGGCATAAAATGGCCACCATAATATTCAAATCTTTATTTGACTCTCGAGAGATTATATATAACAATTTCTCTCACTTATGACACCATTATTTTTAAATATTATTTGATACAGTCCTAAGCGGGGATCCCACTTTCAAAACCTACACAGATCTATGAACCGAACTGCTAAGAAAGGCCAAGGTCTTTAGCTCGTGGCAACACTTGATTAATCGGCGAAAAAGTGTACCGACGATCATTTCTTAACGACACCGCTTCGACATTGGCACTACATCGCAGGAGTTCCACAATAAACCGCCATGGCGTCACAAATACCTGACAAGAATTTATCAAGATCTGTCAAGCCTTACACGAGCGAGCACGACATTGACACAACATCACTACGACATGCTGGGAATAAGCTACGACTCCATTACGACCTGGCATGACGTCCCACGACATTATCACGACACCTCTAAGACTGGAGCGTTCGCTTGAGAACGCTCGCCGAAATTCTTTGTAAATACTGGCCGCGAAACGTTTCTGTACAATCTGCAAAATGGCGCGTCGCAAAGTGCACGTTTCCAGGCGCTGGCGCCAGATGTGTATTGGGAAGTCTGAGCGATGCCTTGGTGGTGTAATTTCGGCTGGGTTCGTGGCAGATCGTGACGACATCGTCCTGGTTTTATAAGCTTAAAGTATTCTATGTAGTAGGGACTCTAAAATATCAAATTGAACACTTATAGGTGTTATGTGTAATGTTCGAATAGGGTTTCCGCGCTCTTTAGACAACTTGACATTCCAGTGCCGGGTTTAGAGAGAGCGTATGACCATTGCTAGAGCAATCCTTTTGCCCATTAGGCCAGTTATTATTATTTATTTATTTATTATCAGCATCGGGTCCTTAGAACTGACTGTCGGGATTCCTGGTCCACCCGATTGTCTAAATGCTGAATCCGGCACTGGATTAGGATAGTTGCTCCATAGAACAACTCAAATTCGTTGGAAATTCGGACAACTAGAAAACTATTCACCGCCATGTTAGTCGTGATAATACAAACATTGTTGAAGGCTAGGTGAAAATGATGTGTGTAAGCAGTCGTTTGGTGGTTGGCGCAATAACATCATTTACATTGTCAACAATTATCCAAGATCTTGAACACATTTTGACGAAGTAGGCCTACATTTTTAGAAATACTTTATAACTATTTAAAACATGACTTAAGGCTAGTTACTTTGATGTCGCCTTGGATTTAAGTTCTAAAACAGCGCCCGAAAAAACGAATTTTAAAAATTTCATTTTTATCAAAGACGACATCTAATATTTTAAAGAAAGGTGATATAGCTTTTGTGTTAATCTGTAACAAGGTTTCTCTTGATCAAGACTAAACTTTGGATAATTATATAAACATTACCGGTGATTTGCCGACTGAACAGAAATTTTATATATTCTTGTATTAAATTTACTAGTATATTTAGTAATGGACAAAGTACAACCTTTCTAACAGTCTATACATCCATAATGGTTGATATAATTGAATTGAATTGAATTGAAATTTTATTCACCATATTATATATTGATAATAGTTGATAACAATATGTAACTATAAACATAATGGCGGGAATAAAGCTCTAATGAACTTGTTCTATCCCTTTAAAAATGTTACAAATTATTAATCATAGAGGTGATAGAAAGTAAACGTGTAATACTGGTATTTATGATAAAAACAACGTGCATTATTCAAATATATAGTGACCTGCGAATGTACTTGGATATAAATACAGAAGCGCTAAACCGCCATTCACTTAACCGGTTTTATTTACAGTCGTCAAGGAATATGGTGATATCGAACTCGCCTTCATCCTTGTCAGAGGAGTTAGCAACCAAAATCAGACAACAAACATAAAGGGTATATCTGTATATAACCTGTTAAAATTATACCATTAGATTAATATGCTGATGATAAGAGATTTAAACATTTTCGGATCTCGATATATATCACCTTCTCGACACAAAGTGAGTCCAGACGTCAAACTTGTTTACAAACTTTGTGGTGACATCAGCCTTGTCTCGGGCAGATCAATATATATATAGAGAGAGAGAGAAAGAGGCAAGCGGTTTTTCTCTCTTCATTTATAAAAATATATAAACTGAAAAAACATCATACAGAGTGAAATGAAGGCTGCACTATTGTCTATTAATATAAGACAACTGACACTCTACAGAGAAGATGAAATGTATATATACACATTTATAGGCTATACAAAACGTTGGCTTATGTGGTTCCTGGATAAATGGCTTCAAAACAATACTGCCCCTGGATGTATGTATAATCAAAACAAAACAGTTGAATCTAAAACTATAAACTGGACACAGTTCAATTTACTGACTGAGATATACAAATAAATTCAGGCTTTGAATTATTTCTTTCCAATGATCAAAGTAGGCCTATATTTAAGGTCATGGAGCCGCTTTCACAATGAGAATGTGTTACGACAAATACTGTACAAATATCGTATGACACAAGTACGTACTGTTAAACTATAGACGTAACATTCTCACATAACATTTTGTGAAATTGATTGCCTGCTAGTTTTTAATATGCATATCTTAAGACAAAGAAGGTGGCTCAGAGAAGAACATTAGTTATTAATGCACAAATAACTTTGCATTTATCGCAATCTTCCATTCGTGTTACTTTTCTCAAAGAACTACTCCAGGATTTCTCTATTTTCACTTCTTTTTTTTTCTTTTCTTGTAAGTTTGATTGATTTTTTTTATTTATTCTCTTTGAAAAGGACTGCTAGTGGTTAAGTCCTTTGAGGAAACCAATTCCCGTGGAATTAAGAAAAAAGTGTGAGAGTCACTCCTTCAAACGTGTGCATTTGTGGATAAGATGCCGGCTGGAAATTGAAATGTGGGTGAAATGTTAAAATATTCAGCATCAGCGACACATTCTCTTGATGAGTATTGTCTTCACATTAAGCAAATGTCTGCAAACTCCCGGGACTATGTCGGGTGATTTGGGGAGCCACAGGTTTTGTCGCCTTGATGGCTGAGTCAGAAGTCACATTGTCACGTCCTCGGCAAGAAGAGATGACCCTCCCCCTGGCGACATTCAGCTGTTGCATTATCTCTGGCACTAATCAGACGTCATTACGCTGACTCATATTCTCAGATTGGATGGAAGGTAGTTAAGACGAATCGAGACGTCTTTAATAATTCCCACATCTAACAATCTCAGTGCAATGATTGAAAGGAGGGCTGTTTTCACACCTCCGGCCATCTTCCTTAAACTGTTGAGCTCAGCAATTCTCTCCTGTGATGGAATCAACTTCACAGCTTTGTCCGCGCACACATGCATGTATCCTCTGATATTTCCATGAACAGAACGGAATTCAGTTGAACTTTCTATATTTCTATATATATTCCCGGTAGAGGCAGGCAAATTTTTCTCTCTTCATTTATTACAAATATATATTTGTTTTAATAACCCGAAGAACATAGCTTTTCCCATATATTAACATCCAGAGGGCGTAGTTTTATAATATTAATTTGTAAAAAAAAATCTACAAGGTACCAGATACCCTGATTATTCCATACACAATTCCTTTGAACTCTGTTAATAATGCACTCAAAGACTATTCCAATCATTAGGCTCCAGATCATTAATACTTTCAAATCTGGATGATTGCCTTTTAATGTATATTTATATACTTTTATAAACTGATTGTTGACGTTTATGATGTGAAAAACATAAGTGATCTCAATCGAAGGTAACTTTTTCAATAAATGACTAAGTGCATGTAGGCCTAAGTCCAATCCTGCCGACTTCTATTTTCAGGTCACATACACCGAGGTGTAAGAAGTTATTTATCGAGGTCTGGTTGATTTAATGAGGTGAAGGGATACTTCAAAGTAGGCCTGGGCTCTATCAATTTGCCCACGAACTGTTAAGATGACCTCTCACGGATTATGAAGATGCAGCACTGGCGGGCTCTACACGTTTAAGGCTTAATTACTGGGTGCATGAGTCAGAGCCCTTCCCCTATGGTTCTTGTCACCCAAGGAATGCCTGTCCAAGGCGTCGTCTCATCACCCCTGATTCTGTCACCTCGCCGGATGAGACACAGAGCTGATCAGAGTGGGGTTGATGCGTGGAATGAAGGAAGCCGCTGAAGCCTCACAGTCGAGTCTTTCAATTGCAGAGATGTATTCAATTACAAAAGATGCTAACATTATTTTAGCAACAGACAGTAAATTAAATGTGTGAGCATGCTCTAAACAATAACATTAAAGACACTACATGGTATCTTCCCAACTTCACATATTGTGTTTGTTTTTGTTTGATTGGTGTTTTACGCCGTACTTATGATATTTTTACTCATATGACGGGGTGCCAGCCCAATGGGTCAAGGAACTCATCCTTGGTGTGACTGGCAACAATATATAGCACAAGCACAGGACATAATACAAGGTACAATAAGACATTGTGCAAAGTTACCGCGCTGGACGCCACGCCAGATCGGATTCGTGTCTCCCTCCAGCTCTGATAGCACCAGGGCAACAGGAAACTCCCTCCAATCGCCCACTCACATATTGTTAAGGACTATATTTTTATTCGGTACTGAAAGAGCATAACTTTGGATCTATCATTACTAAGTGCTTGTTTGAAGTTTGTTTGGTGCATGCATGTAGTGCGTAATGCCTTTCACTCTTATGCTTGTGACTCCTTGTGACAAAGCATGTTAATCCTGTTAAAGAGATATCTAAATGGAAATGCTAGATTAGCAGTTCAGAAGGCCCAATACCAAATTGAGTCACAGTATGCTGACACCTGGCCCAATACCACATTCAGTGACAGTATACTGA
>JAUELC010326854.1:0-14264 GCA_031471745.1 Cryptochiton stelleri
TTAGGTTTAGGGTTAGGGTAATTAGGTAATGGTTAAGGTTTATGGTTAGGGTAGGGTTAGGGTTAAGCGTTAGATTTAGGGTCAGGGGATTAGGGTTAGTTTTAGGGCTAGGGTTATAAAATAAAAATTATTTTCCCTAAAATTATCATATATATCAGCGGCCGTGGCTCAGTGGTTAACGTGTTGGACTGCTGATCCTCCTTCGATGTACCATGCAGCTTCAAGTCACCCAGTGGGCCTCAGGTATATGAACGAAACACACAAGTTTTTACGAGATTTCCTCCCCGGTTTCCACCATATTAAGTAGGTACAGTCAAATGTGTATAATCCGTCGTCGTATACGTGAAATACCCTTGAGTACGACGTTAAACAACCAAATAAACAAACTTCGTAACTTCTCCATCCCAATTGATACTACATGTTCTGGGGACTACACTCATCCGTTTATTATTTCATCAATTGTATTTCAAATTGTCCATATGAATTGCTTTGTTGGTGTTTAACGCCGTGCTCAAGAATATTTCACTTATATGACGGCGATACAGCCTACCCCAACAGTAAATAGCCACACGAACACAAGCATAAAATGTGAAGTGTTATGCTCTATTGGGAAATAATGTTCTTTCAGTGCTAAGTTAAGGCAGTATGAATGCAACACGATATTGAAATTAAGATTTTCCAAAAAATTAAACAATCTTTTAGTTCCAATTCTTCCACTGTTCCTATGACTGCCACAGGTCAAGAAAGGCGTGCACGGTATCAATTATTTACTTCAAAGTATAATATTTTGGAATTAGTATTTTTTGCGTGACTCACCCGTGCTCCTGAGGTCCACTGAGACACTTGAACCCTTGTGATACATCGAAGGACAGTTGAACGCGCTAACAACAGAACCACGGCGCGGACCCCAGTTTAAAATTGACTCATACAAACTAGCTAATCAAACGTAAAATTGTTATAATTTTTCCGTCTGTATTATTTATCAAGATCGAACTTTATATCTAGCCATCACCATTGTCATCCTTACAAAAACTTTGGTGTGCGTCAAATGATTTAGTTGTTTTGTTTTTTTGTGCGTATTTTTGTATTTAATATTTATATTGTTTACAAGTGATCTTATTTAGTTACATCCTGTGTTTATTCTGTCTGTTACAGGAGTTCCGGCACAAGGTGAGCGGATCTTTTCTCAGTCGAAACTATTGGACGAACAAAGCGTCTCCGTCATATTAGTAGAATAATAATAAAAAGAAAAAGAAAAAACAAAACAACAAAAAATACAACAATATTGTTAAAAATAGAGCAAAGGCAGGATGCCCTCATGTTGTCTTGCATTGTTCTCATCTACAATAAAGTTAATTTAGTAATGGGATTGATTGGTGTTTAGCGCCGTGCTCACGGTATTTGATTTAGATGATGGCGGTGTACTCCAACAGTTAATAAGCCACACTAACAAAAACCAACGTGAACTGTTTTATTCTATCGGAAAGTAATGTTCCTCCAGTGCTATTTGAAGAAAGCATGAACACGATCGGAACACGCTGCCATTAGCCAGAGGGCTTGAGTAATGCGTTAACTCTTAAGGCTGAAATCAATGACATGTGACATACATTAACAGAGAGCAAGTTTTACTTAACCTACATTCTCACCTCTATAGGCCTATATGACCACAAATAGCCTTAGGGACTACTGTCATCGTCTCCATTTAACTAAAACAAGTATATAATCAGTTCAGTTAAATAATGATAGAAGATCTAGCCCAATCGGGCTTACCATACATTTCAAAGAAGTTATAAGACATCGTCATATGGTCTAACAGAAGATAACTTCTATACGTTTACAGTAACACATCTATGTAAAATGACCGATTTTATAAGTATAATATTGAACCAAAGAAATATTTCATCACTTTTTCTATGTCATCTGGATATTTGACCCTTTCTAAAAATGTGTCTCTTTCCATTTCAAGAAATATACAAGAGAAAAGAAAATGTATTTCATTCCCAATAACACATTCAGTTAATCAGTCAGTCAATATTACAGGGAAATGTCAACCAATCAACTAATTAATCAGTTAATAAATGTTGCTGCAGGTAAATGCAAATCAATTAATCAACTAATTAATCGGTAAATAAATGTTACAGGTAAATGTCAATCAATATATCAATCAACCCATTAATTCCATCCTTCAACGCGTAAATGTTAATAAATCAACCAATTAATCAATCGCTCAATACATATAAATATAAATAAATAAGTCAATGTCAACCAATTTACTAATACTCAATAAATGCTACGAATCTTAATCAACCAACTAACCAATGAATGGAAATTGTTACAGATCAATGTCCAGACAAAGCACCTATGGTACACTGCAAGGCTGCTCCCTGTGACGTCACCACCTGTCCAGCTTACCCCTTGGCTGAATGCAGGTAAATCCTTACAAAGCTGACTTAGAACAGACTTCTGTTTTAGAATGTTTCTTGTTCAGTCTTTTCTTGTTACATTGTAACTTTATCCATATCTCAACAACCATATCTTATCTTGAGATAAGGTACCAGGGGAAATAACTCATTCTACTCTGGCAACCAGAAAACTAAGGTATAATTAATGCACCAATTCAAAACAACACTACTCGTGTATAATGTTTTTATGATATATGACAAGCAAATTTGTGTTGTTGATTGATGGATTTGCTGGGAGTAACAACCGGATACTCGTAACAACACACAGGTTATACACGCTAAACACATTATCGCTTCCATTTTAAATTTGATTTTTTTATTTACTGTTTTTTGTTTGTTTGATTAGTGATTCACGCCTTGGTCCTACTTAAGAGTATTTCACGTATTTGACCCCGGTGTATGCCAACAGCAAATAACGATACTAACACAGCCATTAAAATGTGAATGTGAAAATGTGAAGTGTTATGCTCTGTTGGAAAATTAATGGCAGCATGTTATACTTGAAATAGTGCCCTGAGCCAGAGGGAATAATTTTGGTATTAAAACTGACAGTTAAAAATTGATTGTTGCATGTTTACTGGACACTTGCTCAATTTTAAAATATTGGAATATTTAGGTTAGCCAAATTACGAAACTGGAATAAACATTACTGGGCTGGGTTATTCAAAATATAAACCAGGGTTTATTTTGTAACTTCACGAAGAAACTCAACTGTGACGTGACGTCATATGACAAGATATAACGTTAACACTACTTTAAGCAACCAGCCCAAGGGAGTCTGACAACATTGTCATGGTGTCGATAGGGGTGAGGGGAGCTATTTGAATGTAAATCAAAATCGAGACAAACTGCTCATACAAGTGGGCTGGGCAGGTAGTAAATTCGCTATTAACGTTTTACGGGGGGTGTAGACATACTGACTTTTATAACCACCATTCGCCTTATGCACCACTTCTCGAAGGTTATACGTATGTACACCATTTGGAAATAAAGAGATTATCAGGATCTAAGTGTTGATGTATAAAAAGGTATCTCTGATGTGGATTATGGATTATTGTTAATTATTCAAACTTATACGTCCAATGTTGTAGATCTAACTATTGCGGAGGATGTAACGCTGAATTTTATGTTCAAAGAGTCCAAGTAAACTGTCAAGGTGAGATGCAGAGTTGGGCCCTTTATTTTCATACCAGTAGTAATCATAAAATGAAGAAACCGCTGAATTATGGGCTAGAACTCTCAACGTGGCCATTTTCAAATTCCATATTTTAGAATTAAAACGAAAAAAAACCCAAATCTTTCTAAATTCAGTGCCATCCTACCCATTTCCCTTTATTTATTGTCTTATATTTGAATGCTGTCGTAGCGTGATACGATCTTTTTACATGGACAACATTGTGCTGATTTACTTGAAGCTTATAGTGTTTAATACGTTATTCTCCATTTGATTGTTTAAACAACTTTACGAGGAAAAGTCAAGGGAAATCCCCTTGCATAAGGCATTTTTGGAAATATCTAGTTAGTGGAATGTCAATTTCAGCAAGACTCTAATCGTACATAACTACATATATAGTGAAGCGCATTCTTGTACCAAGTCGCCTATCTCTAATAACTTCCATCCCATTCAATTTTGAGAAACATCATTGATAAATAATTCATCCCCTTCAAATCATAGCTGACGTTTGATAGTGTTGCAAAAAAAGTTGCACCCATTTTAGATTTTAATTTACTATAGGGTTCGTAACTTTCATAACATAGCTGGTTAAAGTTTTTTTGTTTAATTATATTGGCGGAAATAAAGTCTATATAGTCTTGTTCTGTTCTATCCCTCTCCGTTCTATGCTCACTTTATTGTCGCATTTAATTCAAGAAAATTATGTTTTTTTTCAAACAAATCTTCTCTTCATATTTCAGAGTGTCGTGATGGATCTACTCCGTTGTCCTGTGATGAGGGTAGTGTTTCATGTAAGACAGCACGGCCAGCGAAAGGTTACATCTGTGTGTAAGTCAAAGAAAGTCGAACCAAATGTAATAATGGGACATGTTAAATAACAGTATAAAAGAAACACACTGTCTAATCTCTGTTGACCACTGTTCGCATATCGATATGTGTTGCAAGGCGAACATGGAATAAAGAAACACACTGTCTAATCTAAACAATAGAACATCTCTGATGTTAAAAATAACAAACGTCACTCTGTCTTCGAAATGATCGGTAAAATGGCGAGTTCGTTGATAATCAAATCTTTGGCCACATAAATGCATGACTGTCGCGTGGTCATACTCATATGGTATCCAGCATTTTGCAACCAAGAAAATAATGACCATAAAAAAGAAATGGGATTTATTTTGTGGTTGCCAATAAGTAATGTTGACTTAAAACTCTGAAACATTCGGCATGTAACTCTGAAACATTCGGCATGTAACTCGTCATGTGGACCTAAAATATATGGTCAAAAAGACTATGGACATTAAAGATCCGCTTGTCACATTTTAGATGCGTTTGAAGTCTTGATACTGCAAATGCCGTAATTTCTATGTCACAGGCCTAGAAGCAGAGACGTATGAACCGGTAGGCCACTGGGGAACATCCATCTTGTTATTTTAATTATTTATTTTTGAGGTGGTGGGGGGGGGGGGACAATATACGATATTAAACCTACAATTCCTTGCCCAAAATAGCGGAGGCTGCTTCTCCGTCCTTCCTCTCTTCCTGAGCTCCCCTAATGGGCCGGACTAATTAACTCGCTACCCAATCTGGTTTATGCCTGTTTACTTGTGGAGAAAAATGCGATAGAAATCATACTAAAAAAAGACCATCCTCAAAGTGATACTGAATCTCAATTAAATTGGCTAAAATATCTTAAATCGCTTCTCAGCGCTTACTGACTTTCAGAGCTTCCGGGGACAAGACGGCCCATGGGCCCTCGCCTTTTGAGCTTGACAGTCCGCTACTCGATTGGTTTAGGCCTCACGCTTTCAATACATACGACACTGAATAGGTTTATATTCCAATTGAGTTCCAAATGTTGCCTCCCTCCCACCTCCAATAATCCACTGCAGAATTACTCCAACGACATTTGCTCCGACTACAACTGCTTTAGCGACAACTGTTCCGGCGATATTTGGTCCGACGGAACAATTGTCGCCGGAGCAATTGTCGTCGGAGCAAATGTCGCCGGATATAATGTCACCGGAACATTTTTTGCGGAGCAACTGTCGCGGAGCATTGGTCGTTTTTCCGTGGAATTGTCGCTGGAGCAAATGTCGCCGGAGCAATTGTCGCGGAGCAACTGTCGTTTTTCGGAGCGATTGTCGGGGAGCAATGGCCATTTGTTGGAGCAATTGTTTAAGGAGCAAATGTCGCCTGATCAATTGTCGTTTTTCGGAGCAATTGTCGCTGGAGCAATGTCCCCGGAGCAATTGTCACGGAGCTATTGTCGTTTTTCGGAGGAATTATCGCTAGAGCAAATGTCGCCGGAGCAATTGTCGTGGAGCAATTGCCGTCTTATCGTAGCAGTTGTCACTCAGCGACCCCCAAATGCCAAGACCAGGCTACGCCTCTAGTATTTGTATGGTTGTCCTT
Source organism: Cryptochiton stelleri (assembly GCA_031471745.1). NCBI lineage: Eukaryota > Metazoa > Mollusca > Polyplacophora > Chitonida > Mopaliidae > Cryptochiton > Cryptochiton stelleri. The sequence goes on from JAUELC010326854.1 coordinate 6,049, forward strand.
TTTCGAGTATTGTTGTTCAAACAAGAAAAAAGGCCGCATGATAGGATTCGGGCCTCCATGGTATACTAGTTGTTTAAAAATCTTTATTTTAATGGGCGTCATAGTACAGTTTTGGAGTACGGCTTCGACCATACGAATTACATAGCTAGACGGCTAGACCGCGTATAAACTATACCGGTCTAGAAACTGGGTTAGTTGTATATAACTTAATCTAGTACTTTTGTACTATTTCGGTTTTGTCTGGTTTGAATCTTGAGTCATTTGGGCTGTTGTTATCTGCAATAAATAATTAAATAAAATATGTCATAAAAAGTCCACCATACATTTTACTTACATTATCTCCGTTTAGGTGGTATTCAATGGTAACATTATCTCCGTTTAGGTGGTATTCAATGGTAAAGTAAGATTCATACAAAATAATTAAAAGCATTTTTGTGAACAACTTACTACAGACTATAATTTGAATAGGACTTTAAGAAAAAGCTAAATTATCATAAATATGGTCAATGCAATAATGACAACAATAATTAGTATTGTTGGTGACTGTACGGAATTTAGGAGACCAAACGTGTCGAGAGGAAATGCCATCAGTAGAGGTGAAATACTGTGAAGAATTTAAATTATATACTAAGCATGCATATGTTAATGCTTCGCTGTTTCTTTTTTCATATCCAGCCAAAACTATTGTGGAAAATGTAGCATGGCGTTTGTAAAACGTAAGTTTTTTTGTTATACAATTTTTGCATAACTTTGTATTGTTTTTATTTTATTTAGTATTTTTTTTTATTTATGAAAGTAAAAAAAAGTAATAAATACTATGTAAAATAAACAGAACTGTAAAAAAAGACTTAAAACAAATATAAAAAACAAATTTCACCTAAAAAAGTAGGATGACAGCTTGTTTGTTCTAACTGGAAAATAATAAATATTTTTTTCCCCGTAAATTGAGAGAGAGGATAGTTTAATTGTTTGATTGGTGTTTTACGCCGTAATGAGCATCAGCATCTCTTATATGACGGTCGTGCCAGTGATCACAGGGAACCGCGACTCCCGCTAGTCACTGGTAAATTTATGAATATTTTCGAGCATAACGGAAATAGCCAAGCGAAGTTAGCCTTTTCCTTGCGAAGTTAAGCGTAACTTCGCCACGAAGCTGCCAAGTTGCAAGACCAAGCTGCGAAGAAAGACCAGTCCTTGCGACGTTTAGCGTAACTTCGCCACGAAGCTGCCAAGCTGTAGGACCAAGTTGCGAAGTAATCCCAATCCTTGCGAAGTTTAGCGTACCTTAGTCATGAAGCTACCAAATTACAAAGCCAAGTTGTGAAGAGAAGTTTAACGGAACTCCTAGGCCAGATGAAGCCTGGCGAATTTAGGAAAATGTCTTACCGGACCATCATAGTTAGCGGATGAACTTTGGATTTTTGGTGCAGTTTGGGCGATTCCCAGTACTTCTTCAGAAGAACAATTTGTATATATAAAATCGTGTCTTGTAAAATGTAATTCTTTGCTATGGGTTTAAGCGAACATTCTAAAGGTTACATTCCTTACAAGAGATTGGAATTTGGTTGAATTCGTTTTAGGTCATTTTTTGTCATCAATTTTTAGATAGTGCATCATTCTTGTTCCCAATCGCCTATCTCCGGTAACTTCCGTCTCCTTCGATTTTTTGCCTGTATGTATTGAATGGCCTATTTATAAGCCATTTGCGTTATGTTTCGCGCTGCAGGCAAAGCTTGCATCTCATGTAGATAAACTCATGTAGATAAACGGACATTAAGTGCATTCTATACCAATACAAATCGACATAGAGTAGGTAACAGCAGAGAAGATAAAGAAATAAAAAATAACTATTTTGCATAACATTAGGTCGAACCGACCAATGCAATTCAGTGGCGAATGTATTTATGCGAAAGAGATGAAATGGAGTCAAATATCCATTAATCACGTCAAGGGTCAGCGGCCTCGTTTTGGTGTTCACGACTTTATTCAAAATGCCAAGTGATTATACAAGGCCCATCGTTGAAGTGAATTCAATGGGCCGTTTTATATTTCTAAAAATAATTTTATAGAAAGGGTTGTGTCTGTAATTGCTCATTTTCTGTCGGTGTTGTTGCAGTGTGCAAAGATGGTACCAAGCCTGTCGAGTGTCGTTATGAACCCTGTATGGCGGTCAGATGTGCCTCTGATACTGTCTGTGTGTAAGTAGGAAACATTTAAATCAGTTTTCCCCTAACAAGGAAGTCAAACCACTTTGATGAAATTTTATACCATGTGACCGTCTGGCTAAGGCAGCTTGTTCCAAGCCTCGTCGTTCAGTCTTTATTTAGCACTAGATGAACATTGTTTTTCCAAGAGAGAAAAACACTTCACAGTTTACACATGTAAAGGTTGTGTTATTGTGGCTATTTACGTTTGGAGTATACCGCCGCCATATAAGTGAAAAACCCTTTAGTACGACGTTAAACAACAATCAAATCCTGAAAACAGAGACACATTCATCAACAGATATTGCGTTGATTGTTTGATTGGCGTTTAACGAGGCACTGAAGGGTATTTATGTCCACTTTGCATTGCCGACGTTATTAGAGCGAAACCGGAAAGAACGTTTGTTTATTGTAAAATTGTATGGTAAATTGTTATGTCGTCAGAAGGTTGCGTTTAATTCGTCACCAAGTAGCACGTTGATGTATGTTGTGACACCGACCCAAATTGTCTTACTTATAAATACCAGATACCTATGTCGCGTGAGAATGCGAGACCCGGTCTTACATCCAGGTATGAAAAAAAGCCCGTGGCTCGGATTTTACAATGTACGGTTGTCTTTTGATTATCTCGACACTTTTCCACCAAGAATAAATAAAATGGCTAGAACAATGACATCAGGATGACAGTTACGTTAGGGCCAGAACAAAAGTCCAGTTCCCCCGAACCAAGACTCGAACCTCACATGAGTAATCGACATAGCTCTCTGTCTTAATATATTAATAGGTTTCGCTGCCAGCAGGTTAAGACCTACATACACAGGTTGTCCATTATCTATTCAAATGGTTTTATGTCACTCCAATCAGAGCTCTACCGTTCACTGTGCCCTGTGAATCACTAATTCCATTCAGAAATTGAAGCAACCGATAAGATCATATTTTTGTATCGCGCCGATGACCGAAAATATTGCTTGCAAATTTACGCATGGACTTTATATAGGATCGCGCTCAATATTAAAGTTTGAAGGTTAAATTATTTATTTGAATTTGTATATATGAATGATTAAATAAATACAGAATTCTTTTGTATTTTGGCGATAAGCGATAACATTTTAAAAAATTACGCATATAGTTTAAATAGAATTGTCGCTCAATATGTTTGGGTAGTGTTTCAATACAATTGTCGTACTTCATTTACGTGTAGAGATTCAAAAGATTTGCTACACGATGTGTTTCTGCAGAGTTTATATAGAATTGTCGCACTTCATTTACGTGGAAAGTTTAAATAGAACTGTCGCACTATGTATATGCGTAAAAAGGCCAAATGGTAACGTTACTGAAATTGTTTTGCCGTACGACGATTGGAGACACCTCTTTGCCAAATACTCACAAAGTAGACCTGTTAAAAAAAAACAAAAAAAAACACTGCTGTTCCACCGAAAAGTCTTGTATAAAACACAAGTATTCCGAACATAGAGAACTTCATATTTGCTCGATCTTTCGACACTTTGTTTTATAATAATCACCAGGAGTGAATAAACTGGCCAACAGTCAGCACATATATATAGTTTATGATAATAACAACAGTCAATGTTACAAGAATATAGTAAAAACCAATCCTGGGTTTGAACAGATGGTGAAAAGATTAAAGAACACAAGACATCAGTTAAAATAGATTAGATCTTTAGTGACTTTAGGGTGCTGGTTTAGATATGGTCTTAGTATTTATACCTGTTTGTATTTTCCTGGTTTTTAGGTCTAGTCGCTGTGGTGGATGTACGGCCTCCTGTGTACCAAAAGCCCTCGGATAAATATCATCTGTATATCTAGTATGTACCTCAAGGTCATTCAAAAGTTGTTCACGTTCTCTGGAAATCACAATCTCAAATTTCTTCTATCCGCAAATTGTAATCTGTATTTAAATAAAACAAACACCTCGTAATGAATATGTGTCTGTGTGTCACTAACGTCATAATTTCGTATAGAATTTATAGATTATTTTTATTCCTTAACCCTGACCTAATCCTAATCCTAACCCTAAACCTAACCCAATCCTAACCCTAACCTTAAACCTAAGCTTGACATAACCCTATACCTAAACTTGACCTAATCCTAAACCTAAACTTACTCTAACCCTAAAACATTAAATTGACGTCATATCTTACAAGATGGTCTAACCGACTTAATGATGGACTGTTTATTTATCAACTACGACAAAGGTTTCAAATACTGTATGAAAAAATGCCTAGCCTCTACGTTTGGACATTAGTTTGGTTATTGTGTGTTCAGTTGCAATTCTAGCTCCATATAGAAACGAAAATACAACCGAGTACAGCGTTTGCTGAATATTGGATTTCTTTTTCAATCGGTTTCAATTTGAAGTGGACCATCTCCATTATTATCAAACAGTAAAAGCCAATTACTGAACACAACAGCAGTCAGAAAATCCGCCATAGAGAACCGTGTTTACTTAATATGATATTCCACTGAGGTCTGATGTTTTTCAATGCACTACAAATTCATAAGCCACATTGAGTTAATATGAGCCTACACAAGGACAACTGGAATAGAACCCCCGAACAAGAACCACAATTATTTAACAGGAAGTTCCAATCATATCTCTTATCTCCAGTATTCTGTCAATTATGGAGGACATTTTTAGCACAAAAAACCTTCCGTATTAAGTTACTTTGGACAGATCATGATGTACTCATTAATGGTTTTAAAAAGGAGGTTGAAAGGAGGAGAAATCCTAAAGATAAAGTAAGTTAAAAAAGCTAGACTATATCAAGTAGTTTAAAAAAATACTGTCATAATTTTGAAGAATAATTTCATGACCTTGTAAGAGCCAAATTGGTACTTCAAAAGTATGGTGGATTTTTCATGCCACATCATTTGTGTCTATGACATTAACAAAATCTGTTCGGCGCATTGTCAATCATGATAACAATCGATCATATAGTAATATATAATATATAGCTTTCATAGAATCACATTTTAGCAGCGGGCAGTTGGAGGGAGCTTCGTGTTGCCCTGGTGCTCTCAGAAGCAACAAGGAGCTGTTGTGGTGTCATGTTATGTCCTGTGATTGTCTTGTGTCTTGCCATTGTTTGTTGCCAGTGGCGTCGGGGGTGGTTTCCTTCACCATTGGGCTGGCACGCCGTCATATAGGTGAAATAACCTTAAGTACGGCGTAAAACCCCAATCAAACAAACAAATCCTTCTTTTAATTCAAATTACATGAAAAATAGTTTTTTTTTTTATAATATTGGAGGTCCAGCATGGAATTCTTCAGTTGCCATTCAGCATCAAACAGGCCTGTCCCTACAAGTTTTTAAAAATCTTTATATGCGTCAGAGAATTTTAAATGTGTGTGATACATGAGAAATCCATGTATTTTATATAATAATAATAATAAATTTTTAATTAATTTGTTAATCATTTATTATTGTTAATTTATAATTGTTAATGTTGACCTTTAAATTTGAATGCCTCAATACTTCATTTATTTATTATCATTATTATAATTATTTATTATCTTAATATTTGAATGATGCCAAAATGTAAAATTATTATTGTATATAAATGTGTGTCAATAATGTTTATATATTTATTGAGGGCTAAAAGGAAGAAAAAATTATTTATTTGACTGAACAATCTTCTTGAAATAAAGTTATTATTATTATTGAAATCATGAAAATGTTAGATGAATAAATATGTTTTATAAGTTAATTGATTTGGCTTTTTGACAGCTCTTTCTTTGCTTCAATAAATAATATTGGTGTTAATCATAATAAGTTACTGCTGCTGTTAATCAAAATATTACCAGGTACGGTAAAAATCACCCAAATGATAGATGTATATATTTTATCAGTTAATAGAGTGGCCTTTTGACAGCTTTTACTTGTGTAAATTATATTGGTGTTAATCAATTAGTGCTGATAACTGGACCCCTTCCTGCTCCCCTATTAGTTCTTCTTGAATACCATAGTCCCCTGAGGAGCCCCCAGGCGAGTCTATAGTCAGCCAGTCACCATGCACCCTTTTATACTAGATCCTGTGCTTTAAGTGATCGTAACCTGTGACCCCTTAACTGCCAGTTTGCTGGTGAATCGACTCTTCCAGGTGGTGTTCATTCACACTATATAGCTGGATCGTTCTATTCATTCAAGGCTGTCAGGGGAGACACTGATGTGTGTTTTGAAAAGAAAGGCTTGGATTGTTACAGTCATGATATTATAAGGGCTAGCCTGGCCTACTAAGTTACCTTTGGATTGGATTGGATTGGATTGAACCTCTTTTATTCTCCGAGTTCATTTCAGGCGATATATATTAAGACACTGGGATATAACCGGGTCACAACGTAGTAGACCAGACTCTCCATAGCAGGGGGCTGCAGAGATTCATAGACAGAGTATCCTGGTGTCTGAACGCCTGTGACTGGAGAACAGCTCTGTGTTAACTGAGCCAGACCTGTCTGCTAGCCTTCAGTATAATAGTGTTACATGTACCCTGGGTTGGTCGGAGTTACATGTGAGGTTTTCAGGTTGTGAGTTCACACTGTGTGTATTCTGACGTCTCTGCGTATGTACATAGACACCAATAGTGTTAATGTGATAACTCTCGTTAAAGGGTTACGCCGTCCTTAAGGGTGGTATTCAGAAATCAGGAGTTGTGATACCGTGTGTGGATTTCATCTATAGCCTGTGTTATGAAGGCTTAACACAGCTTATTCATTTGAAAACGGATTTATTGCACCTGTTCTCATAGTTCAGGAAACCATAACATTACTTTTTGCTACCATCTTAAACGTGTTAATAGGAGGCTTTCTTGTTGCCATCTTTAACGTGTTACAAGGAGACTTCTTGTTGCCATCTTTAACGTGTTGCAAGGAGACTTCTTGTTGCCATCTATGAAGGTAAGGAGATTAATTTCTTTTGAATTTCTGTTTGTGTGAGTTAGTTGTTGCCATGAAGAATTGTGTTGAGTGGGAACAGGGACCTGTACGTCTTGTAGGGACATCTTTTTAACTTTTAACTTGCATAATCTGCCTTTTTGCACCATGCCTTGGTCTCGAGTGGTGTCCTCGTTGTGTGGTGTCCTCGTTGTGTGCTGCTATCACTTGCAGGGTGGTTTCCTTAATACACTGGACTCGCACGCTGTCATATAAATGAAATAACCTTGTTTTCTAAATCCTGGCCCAGATATTTTAAAAAATTTCTTTAATGAAGAATGATGAAAAAATACCCCCCCAAAAAACGGGTGTCAAGTTATATTAACACTTCACGCTCAACAGCACTTTATATCCTTTCACCTCTTCAATTTTATTGCTTGTCACGTTTTGTCGTTCATTCGTAACGGGATACTTTAATGGTGTTCAGGTAATGTTCATGATACTGGCATTTAAATAGATTTTATATTTACGAGTTCTATCAATAGGTCTTACCACTTGCCAGGTAATAATATATGTGACTAGCATCACACATTTTGTCTTCGTTTTGTAGCTGGTCAAAAGTTATGTAGTTCATTGGTAAAGAGATGCTTTATTTATAACATTTAAGTGGATTTCATATTTATGAGTTTTATCAATAGGTCTTACCACTTGCCAGGTAATATATGCCACTAGCAGCCATCGCACATCCCTACCTCTTCATTTTGTAGCTTGTCAAAAGTAGTTCATGGGTAAAGAGATGCTTTAATAGTATTCAGGTTATTTTAAAGATACTAGCTTATTAACGTTCAAGTAGATTTCATATTTATGAGTTTATCAATAGGCCTTGTCTTGCCAGGTTATATATGTGACAAGCATCGCACATAGCTTTACGTCTTCATTTTATAGCTTGTCAAAAGTTAATTAGTTCATGGGTAAAGAGATGCTTTAATAGTATTCAGGTAATTTTAAAGATACTAGATTATTAATGTTCAAGTAGATTTCATATTTATGAGTTTTATCAATAGGTCTTGTCTTGCCAGGTTATATATGTGACAAGCATCGCACATAGCTTTACGTCTTCA
>JAUELC010326965.1:0-14260 GCA_031471745.1 Cryptochiton stelleri
ACAGAAGCCTTTACATGGCTGATGCCGACGCCGACGCCAAGGGTACAACATAAGCTCCCCTTACTTTGTACAGGCGAGCTAAAAAATCTAATGGAGGATTTAAATTTTTAAATGACATGTATAGATAAAATATTTGATTTCTGCAAAAAAAGTATTAAATATTTACCCTTTTTCTGGGGATTTCAATAACAAAGTAGACAGTCTACGCTCTACAGTTACGTTCATTGTCGTTTTATTGAAAAAATTCATTGACTAAATAAAGTATTGAAGTTCCTGGGTCTGAGTCGCCCCCGGCACTCTGGAATACTGGTTTGTTGGGTGTTTTTTGTTGTTTTTCAAATCATTTAGGACACAATGCTGAAAACCTGGACATAACCCTGATACTGAAAGAAACCCAGAAATGCCACAGACAATAACTTTCTCACACACAGATGAGTCTTTCTGTAGGCAGACTTGACTCATGAACTGCATTGGCAAAAGGAACATTGGTTTGTTTTCTTGGGGTTTAAACTATACTTAAAGTTATTTCACTCATATCACTGCGTCCAAGATTGATGCCACTGACAGCAAACAGTGACAAGATACAGGCAAACACAGGACGCGAAACATGATGCAATCAGACAAAGTGTGCAAATTAACATTGCCAGATGCCACAACCGATCAGTTTCGTGCTACACGATTTAGCAGAGAGCACTAGGGCACAGGATGATCTCATCAACACCCCGCAGGAACATTGTTACAAAAGCAATCTGCTCTACCAGCATGTAGTACCGAGAGCAGGAGCCGATTCCACAAAACATCACCCCGGTCCGTTTGATGGAAATTTAGTTATCGTAAATCACCTAAAACGGTGTCACCTTTTTGCAAGTATTATAGCACATAAACATACAAATGTATGATTCGTATAAAATCCTGATTCTCCCTAAATGCAAAATAGTCATCTGAGTCCCAGATATTATTTCTAAGTCCTTTACAAAGGCATCCAAAGTAGTACTTTTATGGTTGAAATTTTAGGTTAGTTAGGGTAATGAAACCAAAAACAAGATGTCTGCCAGTTTGAGGTGTGACTGACCTGGTGTGATAAAGATGCCAAAGCCAGCCATGAACAGTAAGAGGACGATCGCTCCACAAACTGCCGCTATAAACGGGATCGAGAATGGGAAGTCATCAATCTCATCAACCTCTTCTTCTTCCTCTGCTACTTTGTCAGGGGATTCTGAAATCGTAAATATTGGAAATTCTTCAATTTCATGACTTTTAATTACTTTTATTTTTACTGTTTATAATTTTTGTTTAGACACTAACAATTAAGTACTGTAACTATAGCTGCATTGTTACAATCAAAAAGGAAACATGAACAATTCATTCAACAATTCTTGGGCCACTTTAAAAAATTTTAAATAAACTCTTTGGTTTCGCACTTTACAAACATCAGCACTTCACAAACCTGTTATCTCCCTTTTTTGTTTATTTGTATCCACAGTTTCGATGGTTTCCTTGGCAATCTTCCTTGGTCGATGTAGCATGAGATGTATCGTCTGATTGAAGTCTTTAATGCTGACGGTAAAATCCCTTTCAACTGATGAGTGATCCGCTGTCGGCAATCGTGAAATTAAACGAAATGCTCGGGGGCAGCGAACCAATAAGTCATACATAAACAATGGCTGGTCCTTGTAGTTAGAATCAGAAACATTGACGGAAATTACACCTGTGGATCAGACGAAAGAACAGTCTTTAATAATTACTGTAATTTGTGTTAACATACAAGATACTCAGTAATTGTCTCAACATCAGAGTTATTCACAGAGGTGTATTATAGGTGGTTTCTTAGATCATTGGGGGTGGGGGTTTTTTAACGAGTTTTCCACTCATCACCGGCAATGCGAAATCTTTATACTTGAAATACATGAGAATAATGTTAAAGACTAGGCATATTAATAACTGCATTTTAATAACTGCAACAACTTATTCTATTTGATAATGTTTTCCACAGTGTACTTAACATACGTATTACCAAAAGTCAAAAGCATACTTTGCAGTACTTATTATGTATTTTTCTAAATGCAGAGAGAAAAAGTTGCATAAAGCCTCCACCGTCTGGGTTACAGGCCCAACACTCTACCGGCTTAGCTACTCTCCATAAGTATGTCACATTAAGGAAATTGTATGTGTTATTTATCCAGGTAACTACAGGTTCATTGAATGGTGGGTTGTTTTAAGGATTCTGGAGGGTTTTTTTTCTTATCCTTAGAAGCAAAAACTTTATCCAAAGACTAAATTATTTATCACGACAGCTCTCAATACTTAATAAGTTAAATAATTAAATCTGCAAGCTCATCAATAAATAAATAAATAACAAGTAATGTCAACCATCACATGACCTACCCGGACAGTTAGTCACATGACCCTCAATGCTGATCAGCCATTCGTTGTTGCTATGGGTTACTGAGCCTTTCAGAGTTTCATAGCTGATTTCTGTCTGTGGGTAAATTGCCGCAAACACAGACATCTGCCTGCCCAAGCGAAGTCTTAGCTCCGGCCCTGACGTTTGATTGGCTACTGAGAATATTCTTCTGCCTTCGATGTTCACAGTGAATTCTGGGAGTTTGGTGAAGGGAATGTCTCGTTTACTCGCCTTGAATGCTTTGGCCAAAATATCATCTGAACATACACTTTGTTCTGTTATGAGGAAAAGACAAGAATCAGGATAAGCCTATTTCCAAGGCTGTCTTATGGCACGGGCACATTGGGCACAGATTCGACTAAGATTGATTGATTATAATTGATTAGTTGGTTAGTGTTAAAGAACAGATTCAATTTGAAAACTACAAACGAAGATAATTTTAAATGTTAGTTGAGTGATTAATGGCCCAAGTACATTACTTTGTCCAGGGGCCTCAAATATTCCTAAAACAGCCCTGCTTATTACTATTATGTCATACGTCGTCAGTAGAAGATTTAACTCTCCCCATCTCTCATCTCCGATAAATCATAAGAAAAAATATACCAAAAATTGTATAACGATGATTTGTCACAATTAAATAAAGTTGTTGACAATAGTTCAGTACAGATTTGAATTCACAAACAAGTTAACATAACACATTTTCACTGTGAAAAGCTGAACGACTTTTTTGTCTTTTTTAAAAGAGCAGAAATATCCTTTACTTCTGAAGCAGTGTAGAATTTCCTGACTTAAATATTATCTTACTGCTACAAATACCACATTCTAGAAGTCGATATTGTCTGAAAGTTAGTGTTTTGGCTGTTCTAGAAATTCAGCAGATTTATTGCAGGAAATCTCAGGCATAGCACCTTTAAATAAAAATAATAATAATAAGGATATGAAAGAGTAAAATTTTAAATAACATACCCCACGTTGCCGGGGTGATCTGGAATGGCATTCTGGGATGGATATAAACACTGGATTGACCTGTCTGTGTTAGCGGGTTGCCGTTCTCCTGATACTTTCCCGCCCGGTACACAGGCGTGGTGATGTCCCCTGATATAACATTTGGCAAGCTAGTCACATGACTATTCACCTCAAATTCGAGAAAACCATCCCTGAAAATATGTAATAAAAATTAGTGGGAAACTTTAAAAAAACAACAACTAGTAAATGCCATATTATGAGTACTTTTGATGTTTCAGTTTCAGTTTCAACTACTTTGGAGAATACAAAAAACAAGACATCTCCCGTCTGTTCTTTTGTTTGATTGGGTTTTACACAGTACTAAGTATGACGGTGTACCAGACCAATGACAAGAAACAAGATGAAGGAAACCACCATCAAAGTCCCTTCAACACACACAATGACAGTTTAGAAGACAAGCACAGGACGCAAATTTACAGTGTAAGATGCCACAACAAATCAGCTTAGTGTTGCCCCTTAGCTCAGAGAGTACCAGGGTAACAGAAAGCTTCCACCAGCCACCCACAAGAAAACAAAGACCAGTAAATATCTTATCAGGCAGTCTAGAATTTTCTTTAGTGCCTTTTTGATTTTTATTTGAAAAATATAGTGATGATCAAATTATGAAAGTGCTTGTTAAACTATAATTATAAGCTCATTTTCATAAATTCATCAATATCTGTCCATGTTATTGGCTGAAACAAAGCTATCTGTCTTTCCAAAATCATATTTGTATTAAAAAGTAGATTTTTTGTAAATTTTGCTGAATGGATTTTTTGTAACTGTCCTTTAAACGGACACAACCAGACCTTGTATTTAAGGAATATTTTTGTTTCTTCAGTTTCATTAATAACTTTGGAGACTTTGGTTTTTACATTGTTTCACAACCGTTAAACCATCAACTCGGTTTCTCTGCTCTAATTGGACAAGAAAATCAAACTGCAATCTGATTTGATAAGAATATCTCACCTCTTCTTCATATAGCCAGTAGAAATCCAGTTCTTATCAGCAAACAAGGAGATTGATTTCTTGTTCAACGGTTGATCTTTGTGCTCCACTGAATATTCAAATCTGATTAAAAGCTGGTTTTCGATTGGTTGAACACTACAGTAAAATTCACTGGCTGCTTTGGAATAAACTGGATTTAATTTGAATTCAACAAAACTACCTTTACGACACCTAAAAATGAAACAAAACAATTTATAGATCATTGATTTTGTTCTTCCCACTTTATGCTATTGTTTTTATTATTACCTTTAACAATGATGATAATAAAATCATTGTTACTTTTTAAAAATTATTTCTATTTGTGCTTTATAATTTTTTTCTCTCACCATTTTCTATTTTCTTATCCATTTATGTTTTTGACTGTTTAACAAGTTTCTTGCTCATAGAAATTTCTGACCAAATATAACAGATTTTTTATTTTTTTTTAAGGGCTATAATATAAGTACAATTTAATGAATTCTGATTCTATTTTCTTACGACTAAAGAGAAAAAGAATTTGTTCCTAGATAAGTCTAAAATTTAGTTTCATTTCTAAAATAAGTTGACATAAATTTGCTTACATTTCTGGTGAACATCCTGATAAGGTATAGTTCCGGCAGATATCCATACACCGTGGTTCAGCACAACAAGAGTAGCAGGATTGTAGCCGTGGTGACCAGCCATTGTCACCGTCATCCCCTCTGACCTCACAGTCACCTTTGTCCTGTGAGACTTTAAGAGCACATCCACGTGTGCAGTCGTCACACTCGGAGATACGCTGATGACAGCTGTAGAAAAAAACAATTGTGAAAAAATAACACAACCTTTAGAAATTGATAACTTATTTATCTGATGTTAGACCAACATAACTCAAGTGGGAAAACCATGGCCACTCCCTGACTGCTGGCATACCAACTCACATGCATTCTGTGGGAATCAAACTTGCAATCTTAGAGATAAGGGGATCTGTGCCCTAAACGAGGTGAGAGGATCTGTGTACTAAAAGCATACCTTTTAGCCCACTCCACTATGGAGGCCCCGCATGACAAAGCCATATATGAACATTTAAGAAAATGAGAATACATTAATAATTTATGTTACCTGTCTGACCGCTCAACTAGAAACGATGTCGTCGCTGTTAGTTGCTGGTTTAATCCAAATAAGTGAGATAGCGGTCCTGACTCTGTGCAGACCAATGTGAAATCCCCATAGCGACGCTGAAGATTTGGAAAGTTACCGTATGACTGAAAAGTTTGGCACTCTTTCGGTTCCGCCCTACAGTTACCATGACTACAACTCTCTCCAAGTTTATAAATAACATCCTGAAAATAAAGATGTTTATAATTTGGTTTGTTTTATTCTGGTGTTTTGAATCGTACTTAAGGTTATTTCACTCATATGATAGCGGTGGCATCTTGTCCAAGACTCATGCCACACTGGTACATGTAATACCATCACTGATTTGTTTGTTTGTTTGATTGGGGTTTTATGCCGACTTCAGGTTATTTCACTCATATGACGGCGAACCAGCCCAATCGGTGAAGGAAACCACCCTCAACGCCAATGGCAACAAACAATGACAAGATACAAGACAATCACAGGGCATAACAGTATGCCACAACAGCTTCATGTTGCCCCTTAGTCATGAGAGCACCAGGGCAACAGGAAGCTCCCTCCATCATTACTGAAGTATCAAATCAGAAGACACTCAGCCTGATACTTCACCATGTTGAAACGTTTAGAACTCGGATAGCTATAAATTTAGGCGGCTCGAGACACGAGAGGTGTTAACTGTGCATGGAGCAGGCTAAACGAGTCAAACATTCATTGCTGGCTGCCTCAAATCTCAGCAGTTTCCAATCCCTTCATACTATATCCCAGGTTTGATACGCATTACTGAGGGTTATTTTCAGAGAGCACCAGGACAAAGAAAGCTCCCAACAACCCCCAACCAGTGACACATTATACTGACACCAGGCCAACCCATCACTGCTGTAGCCACCTTATGCCGAGTACCATGTCACAACAACACAGCCATACTGGGTGTTATTTATAATTGTGTAAATGCTCTGAAAAAAAATATGATATTCCTCCAAAGCTGACAGCATGAATATACTTTAAAACATACTGCCCTCAACAAGAGGGCTCAACAATATAATGAATTTCATGATTACCTTATAAAGTTTAGAAGAGAGTTTATAATATTTGGGGAGCGGATGTGGACAGTAGTCGGTGGTAATCTTCGGTAGTCCTGTGAACATACTACTGGCAACTTTTCCATCATAATTCACTGGTTTGAACTGTGGGCGAATTCTTAACTCCCTTATTGATATTGTCACAGTCAAATTAGAACCTTCCAGAAAAAAATAGAAAAGCATTTTAGTATTTATTTTATTAATATCTTACTTTTGAACTGAGCAATGGTGCTGCCCCTATAAAGACAGAACTGATAACATGTTAAATTACATGTTTTTTTCCATGAGCCAATGGATTCCAACTTCTCATTTATTTTTGTTCAATTTGGGTTGAGTTTGTTCAATGGCTATATCAGTATAAATAAGAAATAAAATTCTGTACAAAAAAAAAAGAAAATGAGATTAACAACCAGCAAGAAAATTGAGCCACTATCAGGCCTTCCAATTTCTATACAAGAATCATACTATTCATGGCTGATTTCATTATTCGATGTGAAAGATGACTTATAGGCAGAACGTGGACAACAACTTACACCACCCAGCAAGACAATTGTTTTCACCCAAAGCCTGGGTCGTCAAGCAAATTTTCCTCGTTTTTGTTATCGTGACGTCATGCTAAAGCCTAGAATTGTGTGTCTTTACAATACACATTATAGTGACTTCACTGAGGTTATCTCCCCTGGAGAGATCTTCTTGGTGGGAGTTAAATGTTCACTACTAGCTACGACTGAACATACCAACTTTTTTTTCTTTCACTAGTTGTTATAATGTCTTTCGGCCAAAACCCACCTCTTTGAAATGTGAAAGATTTTCCTCTGGTGATATCAAAGTCCTTCAGTTCTGTAATGTCTATGGTGTGTTCTTTAACATCAGTCAAATCTTCTAAGAGAACATTTTCTGAAACCTCGGGCAGTGGCATGGACTTCTTCTCTGAAAACAGAAATGATTTTGAAGAAGTTGCCGCAAATAAAAAATTGGGCACAGGAAAAGCATGGGGGTCACCACAGCTAAAGTAGGCAAAAGCTGTTCTTTCAGCTGGAAGATTGTAGCCTCCATTTTAAAAGGGAAGACAACATAAAATATTAAGTGAGTCTAAGTAGAGGGACTGTACACAGCAGTTTCCAAAAATGTTGTTTTGAGTGTGTGGAAAGTGTTCATTATCTTGTGAGAGCTAAATTGGTACAACAAAAGTATGGGGGACTTTTCATGCCACATCATTTGTGTCTCCATAACACTAACTATTAACTATAACATTAACTATTATTCAATAATTATTCACTACAATCCTTTATTATAATCCGCTGTCAGTGTAATAAGTGAAATTCTATTTTTGTGGCAGTCTTTATTGACATTTATTGAATATTGGTTAATTTGATAAAAATACCACCTAAATGGCATGAAAAGTCCATCATATTTTGGAAGTACCAATTAGCCTCTAACAAGTAAAGGAATCCTTTCCACACACTCAGAACAGCATTTTTGGAAACTGCTGTGCACAGTCTCTCTACTGAGACTCACTTTATTTTTATGTTTTCTTCCCCTAAGGATACTGGTGGAAACATAATGAAATACTACCTTCAAAAAGGGGAGACAATTACTGGAGCAATTAAGAATCACTTTGTGTTTGTTTCATTTTAAGCTTCAGGAAGACATTGAAACAAAACATTGTGGAAAGCTTGGTAAGGGTGTGCTGTTTTACCAGGACAATGCTCCAGTATATGTATCAGTCATTGCCATTGGCGTAAAACCCCAATCAAACAAACAAACAAACATTGCCATTGGCACACTGCAAATTCACTGTGCAAGACACCGCAAAGCAAATCCACTTCCAGTTATGTCTTAGTTAGCCCTGGGGCGGCGGCAGCATGGCAATTGAAACCTCTTTCCAACCACCCACCACATTTTTTTTTTTTCAGATAACTCGGCCAACCTGCCTTCTACAGAAGAATGATAAAGGCTGGTTAGCTGAGTGGTCTAGGTGGCTTCCATTTACTGCTGGTGATTATGGCCTGGGTCATGGGTTAGACTCCTCTACGGGTCTCAGAATGCACATTTTTAAGAACTACTTATCTGGTAATAACCAAAAAAAATTCTCGTCAAATGATAACTTTCCAAATGACACAAAAATCATTTAAATCTATACAATTTTCTTACCCTGACACTGTCTAGTCTGGTTGGTAGTACACACAGTGAACTCAAATTCATCTGCCTTGCACTTTGGCTGACACACTGAAATTGAAAGTAGATTGCCTGTCTTTCAAACAAATACAATAATTGGCATGAATTCAAACTTAAAAGGTACACTTGTCTCACATTATAAGGCTCATGAATACACATCTTGGTTCAAAAAAGTTTATTTGTTTGTTTGATTGGTGTTTACATTGCACTCATGAGTATTAAACAAACAAATAAACTTTTTTGAACCAAGCTGTGTATTCATCGCACTCAAGGGTATTTAATAATTTAGTAATCATTTTATTTAAAGAGGGAATATACAGTCCCAAAAAATATTTGTTCTTTCCTGTGGTCCTCAGGACATCATAAATTACATATATTGGAATACATTATATTAAGAAATAAATAACAATAATCAATTATAGCAATGAAAATATGAGCATAACATTATTCAATTTAAACCATTTATACGGTATACTATTTAAATTATGCCTGCCATTTACAGGATTTCTGCCAGGAATTTTAGTCCTACATGTAGAGTAGGTGCGTTTTGCACATTTCAGGATCGCGTAGACCTGTCTTTAAAATGAGCAGCAAAGAAGTGCATGTGAGTGGCGCTGAACGGCACTTAAATTATTTGCTGCCTCAGAATTTGGTGCAGACGTTAAGGTATTTCTAGTCTGGACTGTACAGTACTGACTAGAACTAACGTAATGTCTGGACGCACCTAAAACATACCCAAAACATGCCGAGTTCTGGCGCAGCAAATAATTTTAGAGCCTGTCAGCATGACTCACATGCATCAGCTCTGTTGCTCATTTTAAAGATAGACGCGATCATGAAACTAGCAAAATGCACCTACTCTACATGTAGGAGTAATATACTTTTCGTCACAACGCGTTTGCAAAAAGATATAGATGCAATTTCGTTTTTATTTCAACGCGACTGAGACGTGTCAGAGCGCGGAGTGGTACGATTCGTGCTTCGTCTTAAGCGAGTTTTTGTTTTAGTCTCGTTAAGTTAGTTCTAGTCTGTACTGTAACTGCCAGTTACAGCATTCCTGCCATTATACATGCACCTGTCATTTACAGCATTGCTGCCATTAAACCTGCCTGTTGCAGCATTGCAGCCATTATACCCGCAGCTACAGCAATTCTGCCATTATACTTGTTATTTACAGCATGTCTGCCATTTACACCATTTCTGCCATTATACCTGTCATTTGCAGCATTTCTGCCATTACACCTGTCATTTACAGTCTTTCTGTCATTATACCTCCCAGTTACAGCATTTCCGCCATTATACCTGCCATTTACAGGGTTTCTGCCATTATACTTGCAATTTGCAGGGTTTCTTGTACCTGCCATTTACAGCATTTCTTCCATTATACCTGCCATCTACAGCATTTCTGCCATTATACCTGCCATTTACAGCATTTCGGCCATTATACCTGTCATTCACAGCATTTCGGCCATTATACCTGCCATTTACAGCATTTTTGCCATTATACCTGTCATTTACAGCATTTCTGCCATTATACCTACCATTTACAGCATTTCTGCCATTATACCTGCCATTTACAGCATTTCTGCAGTATACCTGCCATTTACAGCATTTCTGCAGTATACCTGCCATTTACAGCATTTCTTCCATTATACCTGCCATTTACAGCATTTCTGTCATTATACCTGTCAGTTACAGCATTTCTGCCATTATACCTCCCAGATACAGCATTTTTGCCATTATACTTGTCATTTACAGCATTTCTGCCATTATACCTGCTATTTACAGCATTTCTGACATTATACCTGCCATTTACAGTGTTTCTGCCATTATACCTGTCATTTACAGCATTTCTGCCATTATACCTGTCATTTACAGCATTTCTGCCATTATACCTTCCATTTACAGCATTTCTGCCATTATGCCATTGCATTACCAGTGTTTGGTGGAAGACTGAGAAGAAACCTTGTAAAAACCACTGTTATCTCTCCAGTCACCCGTCAACAGGTGGCCTCGAACCTTTGGGGTACATTGAAAGGGGTTCACCAGGCTAATGTACATGTACTACCCACTAAGCCTCGGCGAGCCCTTGGTTCAATAAACTGTCATTATTCTATTCCACAAATTATAATAATTGGGTACATATAAAACATTAAAACAAAGCTAAAACACTTTCTATTTCTAATGTCTTGTAGATTTTTACAGTACTTAGTCAAACATAAATATTTTTATGCCATGTTTAATGTTATTTCACTCATATGACTATGTGTCAGTCCAATGGGTGAAGGAAACCAGCCTCTTGCAAAATGACAAAACAAACCCAATAATACAATAATAAACAAAAATGATGAAATATCTTACTTCGACAGATAGCATCGTGACTCTGTGTGCATGTTCTGTACATATAAAACCCATCATTACACATAACAGTGCAGGCTACAATAAAAAAAATCCAATGTTTATTATTTAATACAAATTAATATTTATAAAATCCTACCATAAGCAAACAGTAAAATTAAGAATAATTAAATTTATCTATTAAAATCTGTACCAAAAACCTATATTTGGAATGAAACAAGTTATCAATTGGTTAAGTAATATTGTAAGGGTATTTTTGCTGTAACAGTTTTCAAGCTTAATACAGTGCCATTAAGCATGAAAATGGTACTGGTAATTCTCCACTGAATTGTTTCGTGAAATGATGTTTAGTGTAAACAACGATGTATTATCCACTTTTGTTAAAAAGTTATCCAGAAGGCCTGTATCATAATGCATCTTGAATATGTAATGAACACAACACACAGACGGACATACAGACAGACAGGCATATATCACCTACCTTTACAGATCTTTTGTTGTTTTTTACCAGAAACACAAGGTTGTATTTCAAATGATCCCTCTCTACATGGTGTGCTGCATGCTAAAATTATTAATAAATAAACCCATGAAAAGATAAAAAGGAAAAGATAACATCTTGTAATTGGAAGAACGCTGTTTAAGACAAATATTCAAACAGACTACTCTGGACATTAAATATAATTTACAACCGGTATATATTTTCTGCACTAATCCCAAGTAAAATCATTCCAAAAACATGCCATAAAGTTAACCATAGTAAAAAAGCTATTCCATAAGCTTTCCATAAGCTATTGGGTTTTATGAATTATAATGATAAATCTATATGTATGAGCTTTTAAGATTTGTTTTTAATTTAATAAAAAACGTAATTTTCCGACAATTTTAACTTCGTTCTTAACATTCCAAAGAAACTCGACACTTAAAACTGTAGAATATGTCTACATAATTTTTACTATTCTTTGACAGTTGTTAGATCTATCACATATTGTCTTCCACAAACATCATGAAAAATTGGTCTTAAGATATATAATATTTTGTCCATTTTTTTTTTTCATTCGCTAAAAATTTTAATTGTTTTTTTTATAATAAACCAGTTCATATAAAATCACACAAACTAAATACGTTTACCTTTACAATCAAAACCGTCACCATAGTAACTGTTTCCACAGATACAACGATATGCCCCATGGGTATCTTGACAACTGGCGTAAGGTGAACATTTCGCCCAACCTTCGTAACATTCATCGACATCTGAGTACCACAACAACAACAACACCATAACAAAACAAAACTTGTGAAAATATAAAGACAAAAGTGCTCAAATTTGAACTATGCATAAATTGGAAAAACAAGAAACCTGTAAAACACAACAAAAATAATTACACCTGAAAAAAGGCACGAACAATCAAGCGCTACAAAACTGTTACTGAATGGAAATAAAAATTTAATATCTACATGAATATGCAAATAAGATGTGATATAAAAAATGTGCAAACCATAAAAAAAACTAGTGTCAACAGAACAGGTACAATGAGCCAATATATGTTTAAATAAGATTATTTTTAACTCACCTTCATCCACTTAAGATTGCACAAAATATACAACAGTTTTATTTTATTGTGAACTTTATAGGCTCACCAGTATTCATAAAACTATCAGAAATAGTCTGCAAATGCAAATATATTTAATTGCCTCTTGAATACTATTAATTATATCTGAGTGTGTCACTTGTAGTTCTCAGTCTTCCTCTCAAACAAACCAATATCAAGAGAACACAATGAGCGAATCAAGGGTATTCTATTAGTTATTGACGCTTTTCAAAGGGTGTACGTACTTTTATAACCGTCCTTAAGCTCGTACACCCTGAGCCGTAGGCGAAGTGGTGTACGAGCTTAAGGACGGTCATTAAAGTCCGTACATCCTGCGAAAAGCGTCAATAATGAATCAAGCCTTCATGTGCGAGATTTTATTTATTTTAAACCAGATGAAGACCTGTTAGTCTCGATCTTTGTTTGGATCAAAGTTACCTCCCTTTACCACTATCGCTACCATGACAACACCCGATTGGGAGTGACAGAATAATTTATGTTAGCCTACGCAGATTCGTTTCAACCTTGTTCACCTTATATATTTTTCGGACGTAAGTTTAATAAATTTCGAAAAAACACAGCACATATAAATTAATATCAGTCTGCGTGTGAGCGGCAAAACGTTTGAGAGATGCCATTCTTTGACAGCTGTCAAATCGATGCGGACGACACATTTCCCCTGTACGAGTTAGTTCCCTTTGTTCAGTCAGACGGGTAGTACGGCCTGGTACCACCCGGCAAATTGACCAATAAAAACGTCGCGAATTTGGTTGACGGATAATAAAACACTTTATTACAACGCTATGTGTGTCAATATAACACATAAACACTGCATTATATTATATCTGTCAATATAACAATAAAACATTGCATTATAACGTTATATATGTCAATATAACACATAAAATACTGCATAATAACAATATATGTGTGTGTCTGTCGGTACGTCACACGGGTCTGTATGTCATACATGTATGTTTGTCACACAGGTCTGTATGTTTTTGTTGTATGTAACAGTCTGTATGACACACATGTACATGTATGTCTGTTAGTATGTCACACATGTTTATATGTCAGATATGTTGCACATGTGTGTAAGTCACACATGGTCTGTATGTCATACATGCATATGTTTGTCTGTTTGTATATTAAACATTTCCGTAAGGTAAACATGTCTTTATGTCAGTTTGTAAGCTATACATGTCTGAATGTCACACATGTTTGTATGTCACACATGAGTGTACGTCACGCATGTTTATATGTTACATATGTCGCACATGTTCGTAAGTCACACATGTAGGTGACATGTCATACATGTCTGAATATGTTACACTTGTTTGTATGTATTATGACGCACATGTCTGTATGCCGTACAAATATGTATGTATGTTAGTATGTCACACATGTATGTTTGTCTGTTTGTATGTCACATGTCTGTATTACAGGATGTCACACATGTAAGTCACCCATTTTGGCATGTCACACATGTCAGTATTTGACATTTCACACATGCCTGTATGTCACACATGTTTGTATGTTACACA